>JAHPZR010001491.1:17500-20000 GCA_019787425.1 Platygyra sinensis
TTTGTCCCAAGACTTTTGTCCAGGACTGTAGCTTCCAATATAATATTTCTGTAAGTGTGTGTTTGTCAGTCAAGTACTTGAACAAAAGCAACAGGAGAAGTTTATAGAGGGAGATCGTGTAAGAATTTAAACAAACAAAAGACTTAGAGACCAGAGTCTCAGTAAAACGCTTCGTTTGGGCGACCGAGAGATTTCAAATACTTGTACAGTGGTTTATACATTCAATCACTTTTAGATATTCGGATTTTCTTGCTGTTTGGAAGTACAATTAAGCTGATTCCTCAGTATTACATCACGCATCCCTAGTGCGCACGATTTTCGCGTCATTAGCGCACGCAAATCAGCGCGTGCACGTACTCAACGAAAGAAATTTCCTTAAAGCTAAGCTCGATAGCGAAATAAATGCACTTTTTTTTGAACGGGCATGGTAACCTATATTTTTATTGCAAAGTAATAGTGTACATATTGTCCTCCTTAATTAAAGACTAAAAAAATATCAGAAGGAAAAAAAGATATAGGTAAAAGAGTGCAAACAAAACTGTTACTCTGTGATGCAAACTATGACCGCGAAAATAGCGACTCTCTGAACGCTTTACATCCACGTCGTTATAAATAGTGCGATGTTTCCACAAATTTTATATGATATTGGTCTATATTCCTGACACTTTCTACCTGTCCCATCACATCTCTTAAACGAGAATTGTGACCTATCAATTTTTTTTCGAAACAGGAAAGTTTAAAAAAAAATCATCAGTAAGTTTAATTTCTGAGCAATCACCTTAAGAACTCACTCGTTCGTTACGCTCATAAATATAACGTCATAAAAGGTAACGCTCGATCAATGAAATTGCTGAGAATTATTTGTTCACCTTATACTAAATCACAATATTAAGGTTTGCTAGCGTTTAGGACTCTATAGCTAAGACCATCCAACGTTTTCAGACTTGAACGTGATGCCAGTTTGGAATGAATGCTCTTATTAATGCATCGCAACAAGTGAATAATAATCGTTTAGAAACTCATTAATAATTAACTAGTAATAGTTATCACTAAAGCTGCCCCCGCTTTCTTTTTATTTCTGCTGATTGAAACTAATAATATTGAACGTTATTGTATAAACTAAAATTTTATACTTTTTTTGTAAACTATATCACTCATACTGTTCAAGTAACTTAGGCATCTTACCATAAATACTAAACCAACACATTCCGTTTAAGCCATTGTATCGATATTCTTTACTTAATACTCTGAGGAAGTGCATTCTGCCGAAAAAAAAAAAATCAAACCACTCTGTTGTTCTAGTGTGATATTGAAACAGACCATTTGTCTTGAGATACAAGCAAGCGTATCTCGAAAGCAGAACAGAAGTCGAGATTTTTTCCGAGATGTAAGCAGAAGAATTGCGGCGTTACAGTCGCCATATATGCAAATTAGAGTAAAGCTTGTTGTCCTCAACGAAAACGCCGCAAAACATTTAAATTTACATTTGGATCCCTGCCAGTCACCCAGCCGTCACATGGCCTCTACGCCACGTAGGATTGCTCAGTAAAAATAAACGATCCAAATAAACGAGATGGCAAAGGTAAAACTGACTGAACTGACGATCGGAAGGGTATTTAGCTATTGTTGCAACTGAACCACGCTAGCCTCGAATTTCTGGTATACCTCAGAATTTCCTATGATACCCTCTGAGCTGTTTTTCTCCCAAAATCCATCTTCAGGATCTTTGAGCATCTCGGCCATTTCGAAGCGAATTTATTTGATCGCACTGAAATCGTAATGCAGGCCGTATCGACCTGAGCCTCCTACGCAGACGTTCTTAGCCTTGTCTCGCGTTCCTCCCCTTCGTGGGGAGGAGCGCGTGACAAGCCTAAGAACGTCTGCGTGGGAGGCTATATCGACCTTGAAATGCCGCTTGCAGATGGCGAAACCTGACCCGATTACCCGAGACCACCGTGCGCGCCTAGTTTCATCAAATCGGGATTGATTCGCATACTACACCAATATTTCACACATTCTTTATACGTATACGCGGGGGAGACTATAATGGCTCCTCGAGTTTTGGCCTCTGGGCTAAAACCCTGCGGGGGCAATAAGCCCATTGACCCATCAAATATGGAATTTCTGGCGTTTAATTGTATACGAATTAGTCGGAAATATCTCTGCGGCACTGGAGCAGCTGCGACTGGAACTAGTGCGGTCGAAGTGCATTATAGGTAGTCAAGTAGGGCTATATAAGGGATTTCTAGCTCTTGAGATAGTTACTCTAGGCCGACACCTCATTTGACCTTTGATATTCTTAAGTTCATCTTTTTCCACTGACCTTTTCCCGATCATCGAGGAAGCCGATGTCGTTAGAACTGTCAAGTCGTAAATTGCTTGGAACAACAAGAGTCTGCTAGCTTCTATGAAGTCCATACTGGAAAGTTCCTTGACAGATCTTAAGCAATCTCACGCGGACACTCCCGATTCTCATCTCAAAGAGATGACAATCGAGCCA
>JAHPZR010001491.1:25000-31147 GCA_019787425.1 Platygyra sinensis
GGAAAACATGGATCAAAGTGAAAAAACAAGGGGGAACCATTATTTCGCCCAACAGTGAATTTTTCTCATCAACTTGAGAAGTCAAAATTTTGCTATTTCTAATTGCAATAAAAATCATTTGGCGTGAAACGCGTTTTTAGTTCGAGCAATCAGTGCAAAAACTATTTACTAAAAATCTACTCGCAGAACATTAACTTTTTGAATACTATTTAAAACCTCTCTGTGTAGTTCATTTCTCTAGGTGACCCCCACGGGAAACCGCCAAGCATTCTTGAGAAATTTCATGTCAAACCTCGTAAGAATGCTTCATGCGTGTGTAAGACCAGGTTCAAACGTCGAACTTTTCATGTACCGAACGTAATGTTGCTATCAAGTACATGAGACGTTCAAGGTATGAATCATACTGCCGAAATAATTTATTCGTGTCGACCCAAATAGGTATTAGGCTCGGTGCATGAAAAGTTCGACCTTTGAACCGGACCTTTAGCTTACTGTGTTTTCAACTGACGCGAAACGTCCGTTTCATTGAATTTTTTTTTTTATTTAAACATATTTTCTATTGTTTGCCCCAAAAGCGCCTAGGCTTATCAAGGGGGCTTACAATAATACAATAATCAGGCTAAAAAAAACAGAAAATATGTATAACTTCAAGTTCAATTTTCTTTCTGGGGATCAGCTAAAGAGCTTACATCTCGATAAGATCTTCTTACCTTTGTTAAAAATATTACTATGCTATAAGGTTTTTTTGGTAACTTAATTTTTGCTATTATTGCTCGAGTGTTGTGCAGAAGTCATCTTAAACATCTCGAGAGAAAGAAAACCATTTAAATGCCATCATGCCGTGCAATGGTTTTCTTTTGCATGGGCGTTTATTTCAATTTTCGCAGTGACTTGTGTAGATCGTTTTTAACCTTTAAAAAAGTGTGAAATACTACAGATTGTTTTGCTTAGTATCTTTAACCGTGAAAAGCTGACAGTTGCCGTATTTGCTCGATTAAAAGCCGGTTACCTGAAGCGTGTAATGACAACAAAAATTACCATAGAATATAAGGAATAAACAAATAACATATGCCTGGCCCAGCCGGGTCGAATTTGAAACAAAAGCTAAAGTGGGTTTAAATGGTTATTAATCGAGAAAATGCAGTGACCATGTTGAAACACCATTTCCAATTTGTTTTCAAATAAAAGAAATCTCCGCACAGTACTATAGTTCCTTCTATTAATATCCGCCCGTGTAAGCTACTCCATGCAAGTTAGGAATGCGAAATTTCCTTTTCGGTGTCTCCTTACACACGAGTTTGTAAATTAATGTCCTAGTGAAATCAAAATGTTATTCCCTTTACATTATACTTTTAACATAAATTGTTTATTCAACACTGTATTTCCTCAGCTAATTTAGTTGCTTTGGGGCGCCTACTCAATTAGTTTCATAAGCTATCTAGGTGTCCCAAATTCCTCACAATGCGCAAGATGATTTAGTTTTATCAACTGGGTTGATAATGTAAATTGACCACCGTAAAGAGATTCGGAAGCTAACGTTTCGAACGTTATAGGCCTCCGTTGGATTCGCTCCGACGAAGGACTAATGCCAAATTATCTAGTCTTGTTATATTAGTACTCCCACCGACGCAGCACCACAGTTTCTTTTTATAGAAACTTACATCCTTTCCTCATAATCAACCTTGTATTAAAACTGTTTGTGTTCCCCTCTATCCCTTTTTTTTTCTCTCTTTAACACTTTATTTCTTGATCGAAATTGTAAAAAATTGATTAGCACTATTTATCATGTTCTATTTAACAAATTGACGTCAGTTTTTTATGCGTCTGTCCTGTTATTGATCATGAATTTCGTCATAACATTGTCAAAGTAGCTGTGGATCCACGAGGCGATAGCCGAGTGGATCCGCAGACTACTTTGACAATGTTATGACGAAATTAATTGTCAATAACAGGACAGACGCATTAAAAACTGACATCAATTTGTTTTTTACGATAACAAATTGTCGAATTGCCCGCTCTCGCTCGCTGACGCGTCGCATGAATTTCAAATTCATGTGTCTGTCCGCATATGGACAATAAAATTTAACCAATGAGTGCGCGTGAATTTCTGCAGTTATTGTAAAAATGTAAGTTGTATATTTATACGTATTTTATTTTTTTCTAACACCACTGAAAAATTAGTTTGTGAGAGTTTAGATTACAATTGAATTGAATTGAATGAACTATCGACTGCGACCTCACTAGCGATTCATAAATGAGACTAGCTCCAGGTTTAGAATTACTTCTAAGGGACCGGTCATTCTTTATGGCCTGGTGGGGCGGAGAAGGCTTTTTGTGGGGATCATTGGAACTTTAAGGGGGGATCTGTCATAGCTGAGAGCCCGGTAATTATATTTTGTCGGCACATATATCAAACAAGACTTGCAGACTGAGACGTCTCGCGACAAAAATTATTATTCAAAAAGGTGAAACAGCGCTACTTGCTGCATCTAATTTTATTATCATAAACACCTCATCTTCCGTAACACTTCTTCAATATGGAGAAATCGCATCCTTGGCAACCTACAATTTAAAAATTTTTCGGAGGGAACATCCCCCTGGACCCCCTACGTTGGACTGCCCCTTCGGGGGAATCGGGCTTCACTTTAATTTATGCCCCTGGTATGCTTTATTTGGCGCCTGTGAAAACGTCGTCTAAGAACCCTGATCAGATATCGAGAAGACACGGATCAATAGACTGCACCATGGCGACTTTATTAATCTGTGAGTCAGCATATACTGTCATATTACCGTTAAAAACACTAAATATACACGTGGAAAGGTGAATATGTTTGCGAAGAGATCGAGAGTGGGGGATCACGAAATCTATTAGTAGCTATGAGGGGGATACTTCAATAAAATAACGTTTAAAGGGGACATCAGTTAAATATTCACTGCTGGCGCTAGATAATGACCAATCCCTTGGTCGCGCTGAATGTTCAAGTCTAAAGTCTTAAGTGATTATTTGTATAGAAAAGCTTTTTCATGGTTAAAGATATTCAAAACAGACTTTATTATTTCATTATTTCTTTTTCAAAGGAAGAAAAAAATTTACGCAAGTTGCTGCGAAAAATAAAATAGACGCCCCAAGCAAAAGAAAACCACTGCACCGCACGTTGGCATTTGAGTGGTTTTCTCTCTCAGAAAATGATTAATTGGCTTTCATGATCGAAAAACGTGTTTCACGGCAATTGATTTTCACTGCAGTTTGAAACAGCAAATTTTCGACTACTCATTTTAATGTGGAAAATTCATTGTAGGCGAAATAATGGTTCCCAGTGTTTTTCACTTGTACCCCGTGTTTTCCACTGAGATCCCGTGTTTTCCACTAGACCCCGTGTTTTCCAAGTCCCGTCATTTTTTTTTTTTTTTTTTTTTTCACCAGATCGACCCCGTGTTTTTACGCCCCGTGTTTTTTCCACACGCCTGGACCCCGTAACCCGGGATCCTGTACCCCGTACCCCGGGTTTTCACTCATTCGCTCCTTTGCCTCTTTGCCCCTCCGCCCCGAAATTAAATATAAAGAGCGTTCCTTTTAATAACTGCTTTCTTTAAGGGCGCCTAAACGATACTTTGACAGCTAAATATGGTGATATTTCGTCGTCAACACCCTAAGCGATCCCAAAATCCTTGATTTGTACACAAGACGACGAGTATTTCTTAACCTTGGCAGACCTTTCCCACATCAAGGAAGCAGAAAGCCGCAAAACTCTAGAACAAAAACATATTTTCAAATCGGCACTGTTAATCCTCACGGTATCAACGAACGCTTTTCATTCAACTAATTTATTCCTGTTGTTTTTTTGCCTTGCCAGGCATGTTCCAGTGTTCCAGTTCCAATCAAAATTAGTTATTATCCATTTTAAAAGTTAAAAGCAGTCTGTGTAAACAACCTGTTATTTGATTTTCTATTTCTCTTCTATTTTGAGCAGTCTGGGTTCAAGTTCCTGGCTGGGAACATTGTATTATGTTCTTCGGCGAGACACTTTACTCTCACATTGCCTCAGTATCCACTCAGGTGTATAAATAGGTACTGGCAAATTTAATGTTTGGGGGTAAACCTGTGATGGAGTAGCATCCCATCCAGGTGGAAGCAGAAATACTCCTAGTCGCTTCATGCTACAGAAACTGGAATAAACGCTGGCCTGATGGGCCGCTTGGCACATATTCAGACTTTACCTCCACTTCTGAGTTGCCATTTGCCTCTTTTTCAGAACGAGTGCTTGTGCTAAATGTTTCACATGAAAAAGACTTGATTTTTATGCGAATGAATATACAGGTGACATGTATTTTCATACCGATAGTCTCGCACAAAGACTCGTTTTGCCACAGGGGCAAAAGTAAACTTGGGATTGGGTCTATTCATCCATGAGCTTCTCAGGGAGCGTTTGTTTTTTTGTTTTTTTACGGAGAGGCAAGCTTCGTGCCTCTCATTGCACGAAGGGTGCGTTTTTACAGTCTTTGGCTTTTCTAATTTGTTGGTTATGTACTTCGTACGAATTTTACCTCCGCTTTCTTTTTTATGTGTAAACCTCAGTATGTATGAAATAAATTTAAATATTAATGATAGACTTCCGCCAACCACAGGGTGACAATAAGCAACTTGGAATTTTCCGAGTGGGTTTAACTTCCATCTGGCGTTCGTGGTGCCGTTGACGTGACAGCAATTATGCTGCTGGATAATTCTGGTATGTTGTCTTAATTAAACAAGGATCATCGACTACCAACAATCTAAAGGCCTGTCCAAACGGAAAATGTTTGGTAAACAAACACCGTAAAACATTGCTTGGTGACCAAACGGTTCACCGTATGGCCACCTTGTTAGGTGCTGTACTGTTTGATCGAGTTTGGTCATGTTTGGTTGTGTTTGATCAAATTTGAAAGCCATCAAACATTCGATCTAACTCAACTTAAAACGTTTCTTTTTTTCTCATGTTTAATGGGCGATGTTTTGTTCGTTTGGACAGCCGTATCAAACATGTTTGGTGCACGCATGCGTACTACGCTTGCTTCTGTATCTATAGATACCACCTCTTGTTTACATACGTCACTTGTTCAGTCTTTTAAAGATCGCGATCGAAGAAGAAGCTTCAGTGAACGTTGCTGAAATTGAGGAGATTGAAACCGAAGAAACACCAAGCCAGTCGTAAAAGAAAACAAAGGAAAGGATGGCAACGAAATCTATTGCAACAAAATGCATGCAGGATCAACAAGCATCAGTATCTCGAGAAAATCGTCATGAGTCATTCGCATAATGTCGCGGTAACCTGGAGTATCTTCGATCATCAGTTCCTGTACGATATCATTGTGGTATCCTTTCTCTTCTCTTCTTCTCATCCTGCCCCTGGTTTTCCCTCATCTATTTTCCCTTTTTCCATCTCCCTCTAATGTGTCAAAAAGGATTATAGCAGCTATCTCTTCTTTAATTTGAACCTTTGAATCGCAACCTCCCAAGTCGCACATTCTGCCATATTGTAATCTCGCCCATAGTTTTTTGCTTGTCGAGATTAACCTATGTTAAATCAAACATGTTTTAGCCGTTTGGCCACCAAGCAATGTTTGATGATGTTTGGCCGTCAAACATTTCTCGTTTGGACAGGCCTTAATGGAGGGGGTTAAGGTAATTTGGGTACCATGTGTGTTCCGTGCAAGACCCTCTGTCCCACCTCAAGGGCCGAAAACTGGAATATTTGGTTTTTCACAGAAAGGTACTGGAGCCAAGAGTAGACATGGCAACAACACAGAAGCTGTCAATCTGTTTCTCTTGTTAGAGAAAACACTGCTGTGATATTCTGGAGATATTCTCTATTTCCAGGTTAGTGTTTCAATTTCTATATTTGAATGATACAAAAAAAGTAACTATCTACAAAACAAAATATTTTATTTTAAAATGAAAAACGCCTTTCTTCTATAGATAAAAAGCCTTTCAAACAAACAGGAGTTATTTTTTTTTAATTATTTCGTAGGCACACTTAATTAAGGGACCGATTATTGTTTATTTCCTGAGAGGGGATGATTTTAGAATGGAATCATTGGATTTTTAGGATTATAGAAGGGGGGATCAGCAATAACTGAGAGCCCAAAAGTGAGGATCACTAAATGTCACAT
>JAHPZR010001492.1:0-10000 GCA_019787425.1 Platygyra sinensis
AAGCGTTCTAGATTTGACCACTAGTGGTTGACCACTTCAGGGGTGAATCCAGCAATTTGTGTGACTAGTTTCCACGAGAATAAATTTGTCCAATAATAAAATAAATTTGGGAAAATGTTTTGTTGGATTAATGTTTATGCACCAGTGCACCTGCCAGTCTTGTTCCCGGCACCATTTGACCGCCACTATTATCCACAGTCAAACCAAGGTCACGAACTGAATTAGTTACTGTAATTTTGTAAACAGTGTAAAATAACAAAAACTTGAAACTTGAACTTGAACTTGATTAACTCCTTAACTGCGTTACCGGTTGTTTCTTTCCCACAATGGCGGAAACCAGAAAACTCCTCTCGAATATTCTTTGACGAGTCGACATAGCTGAGGACGAGAGAAAGTTTTCTTTGTTGGACACGATCGCTGCCTCTTCAGCCATAACAGAAAACATTCTGGTTTGTTTACTTCCGCGATGTTCTGTCGAAACATTCAGAGCTTCCCAGAAGTTTCTTTCGATGCGGGGAACTCGAACAGTGGATCTGGCTTTCAGACGCTTTCAATAAACCAAAACTTGTGTACGTCGGTAAGCGAGGCAGTGACTCTATGCACTGTACCGGCCGATATCAATCGGTGAACAATCTTCCTTTCGACAAACAGGTTCCCGTGAAAGAAGCGATGCCATGACACGTCACCCAGATCGAGTAGTCCACAACTAGTGCACTGAATCGCAGCAGCCGATGAGAAAAAGCTTTGACTGGTGCACAATTATACTCAGCCAATGAAAGAGAGTTTTGACTAGTGCACAAAAAACGATACTAAATCTGCACTAGTCCACGTAAACTGAGCAGAGATCTACTGAGAGGAAGGGGGAAGGGGGAGGACTGGGCTCAGTGAAACTCAAGGCACTGGTCCGCTGGAAGATGGCAACAAATGCAGTGCAGTTGAGATTAACAAATTTTTTAATAAAAACCTGGGACGAGTTGGCATCTTGAGACTTTCTGGCATGGCTATCTTTTTTTGTTTTAAATTTCTCAGCAATTCTGACTAGTTTCTGGAAACTAGTTGCATTATTCTGTATCCAGCCCTGCTTAAAGTGGCAGAGGGCAGAGGCACGGGAGGTGTGAGAGCAAAGGGTGGGAGGCGGTGCGTACCACCAAGTGAGTGTGCGAAACAAGAGGCGGAGATAAGGCACACAGGGTACCATAAGTGGGATATTCAGACTCCCTGCCCCTCCCCCTACCACTGTCCTCATTAGGGCCATTTATACGAGAAAAACAAGCCGCGGATTGCACAAGCCGTGGGCAGGCCGGAAGCTGTTCAAACACCATATGTTATTGGCTCATGAAACAATACATAAATAATCCAGACAATACCCCTATCTCTTGAAACAATAAAATTTAAAGGTTACCAGAACCATTGAAAATACAGATCTGAAAGAGGTGCTGGAATAATCCAAGCCGTGGCTTACATAAGAAGCTAACTGGACCATTTGCACGAACGCGGCTTATATTTATATAAGAAGCGAAGTGCTCGTATAAATGATTCACGGCTTGTTCGTGACTAATCCTTCGTTTTTGAGTTGGTTGTCATAGCAATCGCGGAATTGCACGAGCTCTCACTCAAGAACGGGAAAACCTTTGCGCTTGGGTAGCTTATTTTAAGGTGAATCCCTCCATTTGCATCGCGAATCCTTTCTGCTCATAATTTATAGCGCACCCTCGTGCACACACACATATTAAAACATGGCGGATTTGCCTTGATATTGAGCTCTGTCTGCCGTTTGGTAACCATACCAGGAAACATGGTTCAAATTTTAATCAAGGATTGAGCTTTCTGTCTAAATCAAACTTAAAAGTTTTATTTGTGACACAATTTATTGACTGTAGTCTAATGCGTGTTCTTAAAAAGTGTAAATGTAATTTGTTTACCCACGGAGCACTAAGGAGTTCACAAGAACTCATTCAGAAATGTCCGTGCATTCTAGGGTCGAAATGGAATTTGGAAATGTTGGGGTTTTTTTTAAGGAGAAGGGAAACCAGAGCACCTGGGGAAAAACCTCTCGGAGCAGAGAAGAGAACCAACAACAAACTCAACCCAAATATGACGCTGGGTCCGGGAATCGAACCCGGGTCACATTAGGGAGCTTACGAATCGACGACTTTCACATAACGGCGTCGTTGGGTCACCTATGCATACCTGCCAGCTCTCCCGGTTTTCCCGGGAGTCTCCCTTTGGAAGTTTTTCATTAAATCTCCCAGTCTCTCGGAAGACCTTTTGGGTGATTTTCGGAGGTTATTATGTCTTAAATGACATTCTCACAGTGCAAAGATTTCTAGACGTCTCCAGATTTTTGTACTCCGGGGATTGTACGAGTGGTTACACGGCCTTGCCGTGGCTTATGTTATCCGCAGCTTGCAGTGTACGACGTGTAGTGGTTAAATTGTACTATTTTTACGGTAAGTTCGCGTTACTAATGTAAGATGCAGCTTGTGTAAACCAAGGCTTATTTTCTCATATAAATGGCCCTATTGTCTCTCATTGCGTAAAAGCGGGGATCTACTCATCCCTTCTGCAGAGAGTCATTGAGCTGTGTAACCAAAAGCATGAATTCCTCATCTGCTCCTTCAAAAGAATCCGTTCACAAATCGCATCAAAAATATCTCGGAGCCGTCTCTACGTATAAAATACTCTTTTGTTACCCTAACTAACCAATAGATGAGTGCGTGCACCAGTGCCAAAATCACATATGTTGTGATACCCAGACTCCTCTCCACATTTCAAAGCTTGGCTACTAAGCACCAATCATTTCAATATGGCGTACGAATTTCAATGTCATGGAGGAGGGGGGGGGGAACAGGGGGGTAAATCTCCCTTCTCCCTACTTTCTGAGCCAATTTCTCCCTCCTCCCTACTTTTTAAGCCAATTTCTCCCTCCTCCCTAAACGGTTACGTTTCTTTTTCTCCCTCCTCCCTACTTTTTCCCCCTATTTCTCCCTCCTCCCAACTTTTTTTGGGCCATTTCTCCCTCCTCCCTATTCTGTTCCTCCCCCCTCATGGAGTGTTCTACGTAGCGATAATGTTATCAAGAAAGCATCTCAAGTTTAAGAAGAGTCAATTAGGAAGACGAGAAGGTATAAAAAGTGCAATTTTTTTGTTATCTAAAAGCTTTTAAATGCATAATTTAGAAGGCAGTTCCCAACAACGACTTTCGGCGTTCAGTGTTCTGAAACTGCACCTGTTTGTTTTTGTTTTTAGTCTTTTTATACCGATAAGAACTTCACTTGAACTTCAAACTTTATCGTCTTTCTGTTACTTCTCAATATTTAAGATTCCATCTTGAGGTTATGGCTTATCTGCGGGTGCGGTGTATACAGGAACTTTTACCATGTTAGTCAGTAAACTAGAATTTCGTGCAAGATGTGCAGAGTTTGAGCTCGACTTGCGAACAAAAAAATAGTAGATCCCAGAATTTTTTTTCATGAATCGTATAGGCCAAAGGTGGAACTGAACCGTGATATAGCTATCTCTTTGGGAGGGACTTGGCGACTGGAGATATTTGACCTCAAAATCGCCCTAGTTTGCTCTGCCATTTTACATGGGTAGTTATTAACTTACACGGATTGGCAGGTAATCAATCAAATTGCATGAAACTGCCGTATATAACTCACAAAGGATATATTTACACTCATGTGCAGCCACAATGGAATTGGATGGATTGCTCAGGTTTAAGAGCCCCTTACTTTTACCCCTATTTAGTGTAGTAGTTAAAGAAATTTAAGCAAAAAAAGCAGGAGGTGGTCTAACTCCCCCCGGAAAATTGCAATTGTGAAACCGTTTTGGCTATTTGAGTTATTTGGTTTGCCCTTCAATCTGGCCAAGTTTCACTGAAATCGGTGAGATGGCTTGCACCACCTCTGCCTTGTCCTATGGTGGATATGCTCTTAAAACTGTTTCTGAAAAGAAAAGTAGGGGTCACCGAACGTCCAAGATCGTTAAATCCAAGCAAAGCTATAGCAATAGCCATCTGCCCTATCATTGTTAATTTTTGGTACTTAGCGCGCGCGCTCGATGCATGACGTGGCATGTGAATCTGCGTGCGCAGTAAGGATGCGCAGAAACAATTAGCGCGAACGTCCTTAAGACATTTTTGATGGACATTTCCGATGTAAACATTCCGTGAAATGTAAAGTCTGGGCGATATTTTTATTCCAAGTTGCAACAAGGCGACGAGGAAATGAGGGTTATTTTCCTTTGTCGAGGGAAGTTAAAGAAATTTAAGCAAAATAAAGAGATGAACAGACTTCCAGCTCACGTAACCAGTGTAGGTATGCCAATGGCAAAGAATATAGAATGAACAAGCCTAAAGTCACAGCGACGAAAGTCAAGTTCCATTGCAGCCGTAAGTTTCATAGCCTTTAAAACAATGAAAATGATTGGAAGAAAACCTAGCCTGCAAGAGCATCCGGTTTTTCGCTCTTGGCATTTTTGCGCATAAAAAATGAGGCAGAAAAAAACAGGGGGGGTGGGGGGGTGTTACTTAACAAAGTTTAATATGGGGAGGCTCCGCACCGAGATCCAAACCCTTACCCTTTCATATACCATTTTGGCAGAAAAGATACCCCTTTTATATACCTTTTATTGAAAAAAGCTACCAATATTTATTCAATGACTAGTGAGCAGCACACATATACTCCAGGGAATATTTTCCTCTTGGAATAAGGAGAAACTATGCTCGCCCGAGGCAACGAAAATTTTCGTGCCCCGGGCGATTTAATAAAATTTAATAAAAACTTAACTAGTGAGCAGCACTCTGCGAACTGTAGTTGTATAACTTCTTTATTTCTCCTACGCGTTTCGTGTGACTAACGCACACTTCGTCAGGGAGTTAAGTGCTGCTCACTAGTCATTGAATAAATAAATAAATATTGATTTTATTAAATTGACATACCTCCCTTAGGAATTCTTGTTCTCATTTTGATTTAGTGTTTAATAATTAAATAAACTGATACAGCCATAAGGGGCGTCTATTCGAAATATTATAATTAAAAAGGTACTTCTTTCGGGCGGAGCCCCCCTCCGTATAGGCAATTATAGGGAAAACCCTGACGTGTTTTCAGAGTGATTAACATCAATTTTAAATTTCTCCGGCGAAGTGCGGACAGGGCATGAGAGTTTGTAGTTCCAGGGTTGCCATTCAAAGTTAATGCTTACATCCTGCATGAACGCCTCCAGATAGACTTGCCACAGGTATACTTCTACTTCTGTAAATTGAAATCGACTTGTTCCGCTTGCTCGGATTCCGTTAAAAATCTGGGTGTGGCATAATGATTCACAGCCTACCCCTTATTCTCTGGAGTTTTTTTTGATATATTTCAGAGCGAGCGTCAGCAGAGAAATAAACCATATGCCCAGTAACCACAGGCATGTATAAGATCAGATTTCAAGATATAGTTTATTTAAAGTTGAACAAATGACGGCCAAAAATATCCAAAAAAATCAACAAAAAGAACTCTACCTGTATTAAAACTGATAAGAAAACAAGAAATTATATTTTTCCTCTTGCCGCGCAACAGCCGAGAAAATTTGAACACGCAAAAACGAGTTAATAATTATTAACTTTGGAGGACAAAACGACACCGAAAACATCAAAATTTCAATTCATTTACTATAGCGGAGAATTAAAATTAGAGAAAATACTGGAAAATAAAAGCAAAAAGACATATCTAAAGGTCCGGTAATACGGGCAACATTTTTCTTCAACTTGTCTCGCAACATTGTTACATTGCAAGTTGAAACACTTTGTTGCGCGTATTACCACTTCTGTGACCAACTTGTTTGGCAACAAAATACAGTGTTGCAAGTTGAGGCAACATGTTGCGCAAAGTAGACTCGAGTTCTACTTTCTGCAACAAATCCTAGTTTTGCTGCTCGTATTACCACTGAAGCTTCAACTTTGTCTCGCAACAAATTTAAATTCAACGCTTGTGATTGGCTTTCGCGAAGCCCAGTAACACGGCAAATTAGAAACCTGGCGGACCGTGAAGACAGCCTGAATTCGAAGTAGATCAGTATTAACTCTCGGAAATTTAAGTCATAACTTCCCCCTATACCAAGACCTCGAGGGCTTTGATATTCTTTGGGACACGTCGTTTTTCCCTTCAAAACAAGTAGCAAACATGGCAAAAGGGTTGGAAGAAACGTCGCAAAAATAGAACTTTTCGTCTAGCTATCTGAAACGAAAGTGAGCGTCATATTGAGAGAACTTGCTGCACAGAAAATTAAGAGGAAATTAAATGACGACCAGAAATAGAAGTGGAAGCTCCTGGAAGCCCTAAATTATATGAAAGAGGGATCAATCTTTAATTACATACCATTGGCCAATTATACGTGTAAAATTCCGCAGACTTAAAACACTGTATTTTGCTGCCAGACAAGTTGGTCACAAACGTGAGTAATACGCGCAACATAGGTTTTCAACTTACACCGCAACAATGTTGCGAGACAAGTTGAAGAGAAATGTTGCCCGTATTACCGGACCTTAAACCACGATTTATAAGGGCCTCTTGATAAGAGCCCGGCTCGGTTACCGGGACGAATTCTGTGGTGTGTTCATATGGGAAATTTCAGCCCGGTCGACCGGGATGAATTCAAGAAACGCAACCAAAATGGTGGAACATAAACTTGTAATGTTCGCGACTGTCATAGCTTTGTGGGCTCTTGTAACTTCACTAATAAAGCTAATTCGCATTGTCGGAAATCGTGTGTTTACGTAATCAAAACATTTTTAATGCGTATAGAATTTGATTGTTTAGTTGACCGGAAAGGGATAGGCATCGAACCTGTCATCGTTAGTAACTTTAACCAATCAGAGAACACATTGTACAATTTGCTGTATCTTTTGTTCTAGAAATCGAAGTGTGTTGTAATCGAGATCGGGACATCGTGAGAGACAAATATATCTGTTTAAAATTCTATCGTGAGTGAGTGATTTTAGCGCGAGTTTATCGGGAAAAACATTGTGTTGTCAGGCAATTATCTAATTCCCAACACAAAGTGGCACCTCCGACGGGACCGTGAGCGGGAAACAACGAAACAAAACGAGGGAATCAGCCAAGAAGCTCAAACAACACAACGATGGAGGCGTTGACCTCGGAGTTGGACGTGCAACTAAAGCTACTTAAGTTTGCTCAAGGGAAGACCAAAGCAATCGTCGAGAAAGCGAACAGGGAAGGAATAGAACGGCATCGGGATGCTCTGCGAGCGATCGTGAAGAAGGTTGAAAGTGTTAAAACGAAAATCGAACAAGCGAAACTGGAGAGTGGCGTTCAGGTTGACGAGCTAACAGAATGGAGCGCCGCAGTTGAAGCACAACAAGAAACTGCTGACGAGGAGATCACGCATTTATCGGATAGACTCGTTCAAATGAATTATAAGACAAGGATGCAAGCGAAGGAAAGCGAAGAGGAGCTGGCAGAGCGAGATCGACAAAAACAGCTTGCGTTTGAACGTACACAACTGGAGATGAGGTTAACATATGAGAAGAAAATCGAGGAGACAAAACAAGCGAAGACCACGGAACCGACCTCGACTCAAGCCGCGAAGACCGCCAAGCTTCCTAAGCTTGTTATTACAAAGTTTAGAGGCGATTTAACAGATTGGCCCCGGTTCTGGAGTCAGTTTGAAACCGAGATCGACAAGGCAGAAATAGCTGGCGTGACGAAGTACTCCTACTTAAAGGAACTCGTAGACCCCAAGATACGAACGGAAATCGACGGCTTGCCCTTTTCATCAGAGGGATACGAGCGTGCGAAGAACATCCTGACAAGAAAGTACGGCCAAACAAGCGAAGTCGTGAACGCGTACGTGGAAAACATCATGTCTTTGCCCACAATTGGTGGAACACAGCCAGCTAGAATCCACGCGATTTCTACGAGAAGCTTCTTTTCCACGTGCAATCGTTGGAAACAATGGGGAAACTGCGAGAGGTGAATGGATACGTGCGGATGACTATCGACAAGTTGCCAGGGATAAGAGGGGATCTTGTGCGAACAGACAATTCTTGGCGAGAATGGAATTTCCCAAAGTTAGTAGATGAACTCCAGAAATGGAGAGAAAGAAACTCGATCCAACTTAAGCATGTTGTGTATGTCCATATTTGGTATTTCCTTATTTGGTAGTAAACATGTGCTTGTAGCAGCGGGAAACGCCATCTTGAGTAGGGCATTAAAAGTTGTTGTGTTAAAACCTGTCTCTGGTTAATCGGCAAACGCTACATTTGGCGACGAGGATGGCGGTTACATTAAGTGGTTTACCTTGTATCTCTCCCTTCGATTGCATTGGGGAACCGGCCACATTAGCACAGCGCTGGAATAAGTGGAAAGCCGAGTTCGAACTGTACGTGGCAGCTTCGGGAGTGGAAGACAAAGTGCAAAAGCGAGCTTTACTCTTGCATCTCGCCGGCGCAGGAGTCCGCGAAATCTTCAAGACGTATCCAAACGAAGTAAAAGGTGACGCTAAAGAGTTCGACAAAGCCATGACATGTCTATCGAATCACTTCAAAGTCAAGAAGAATGTACCTCTAGCGAGACAAAAACTGCTTGCGAGCAAACCGAACCCGGGTGAAACGATCAACAACTTTGTTACGCGCCTGAAAAGTTTGGCGGAACACTGTGACTATGGCGAAGAGGAAGATAACCAGGTCAGAGATATTGTGATTTCCCATGTCACGAACAAGGAACTGAAATGCAAATTCTACCGCGAAGAAAATCTTAGCCTTTCCAAACTACTCGAAATCGTCAGCACCTATCACAATAAGGATGTCATGGTTCTTTTCAGCGAAGACGCTGTGAATCGTACCTGGGAAGACCGAGGTAAAGGCGGTAAAGGAGCGAATAGCAAGCAGCCATGGCAGGGCAAATGTTGGAGATGTGCTAAGCCGGGTCACATGGCGAAAGATTGTGAAGTTTCCCGTAAACATACTTGCAAAAAGTGTGGAATCCGTGGGCACATGGAGGTCTGTTGTCACACGAAACCAGATAAACAGGGCAAGGGAAAAGGCGATAGCAAGCGTAGAGGGAAAGCTGGAAGAAAACGAGACGGCGTACGAAAGATAGGCGACCAGCCTGAACAAAGTAACGTGGGAGGAAGCGACGCCAGTGAAGACGATGGATACTATGTCTTCAGTGCTTCAGATGGTGAGTCAAACACTTTACCTCTTATGATCGAAAACGAGCCTATCAATGTCATCATAGACTCAGGTGCTACCTGCAATCTAATGTCTGAGCAAGTATTTGATAAAGTTTCCAAAGGAGAGCTAGAGTTGTTGAAGACTGACAGGAAAGTTTATGCTTATGCATCTCAGGAACCCCTAAAGCTTAGTGAAAAATGTATGCTGAACATTTGTGCACCTGATACACAAACGTCATTCAAGGATGAGTTCTTTGTAATGCCAGGCACAGCAGACACATTGCTAGGCAGAAGTTCCTCTGAAGAATTAGGTGTCCTAAAAGTAGGTGTATCTGTAAATGCTTGTGAATCCAAAAACGTCAATGATAAGAAGGCTGCCCTAAAGGCAAAGTACCCAGGAGTGTTTACTGGCCTTGGAAAATTGAAAAATTTCCAATTAAAACTGCATGTAGATGAAAGTGTCACTCCGGTTACCCAAGCTATGTGAAGAATTCCGTTCAGCAGGAAACAAAAGGTTGTTGACAAATTAGAGGAACTTGAAGCACTCGATGTGATAGAGAAAGTGAATGGGCCTACAAGTTGGATTAATCCCCTTGTAGCTGTAGAAAAACCAAATGGTGATGTGCGCATATGTCTGGACATGAGGCAAGCCAATTGAGCGATACTAAGAGAGAAGCACCCTCTGCCTACTATTGAAGGGACTCTGCAGGAAATGTCAGGGGCAAAGGTATTCTCCAAGTTAGATTTGAACATGGCATTCCACCAAATAGAACTTGCTCCAGAGTCAAGAGACATTACCACCTTTGCAGGACCCAATGGT
>JAHPZR010001492.1:12500-48002 GCA_019787425.1 Platygyra sinensis
CATCTTGAGTAGGGCATTAAAAGTTGTTGTGTTAAAACCTGTCTCTTGTTAATCGGCAAACGCTACAAAGCAAAATGACAAGCCCTGGCGTGACAAGAATTTTCAAATCCAACAGGACAGAGATGGCAGAAATCGGGGATGCGTTTATTGCGGAAAGCAAGAACACAAATCGGTTGACTGCAAAACGGTTGTCACCGTCGATGATCGCAAGAAAGTCCTTAACAACAAAGGCCTCTGTTTCAATTGTACTGGAAGCAAACACAGAGCTGATGATTGCAAGAGCCGTTCCTTGTGCCAGATTTGTCAGAGAAGACATCACACGTCCATCTGCAACAGTGTTAGTAACTAGCTAACCTCCAAAGTGAGAATATTAAAGATGAAATAACAACAACATGATATTGAATTTATGGAGACCTTGGAAAAAATCCGAGTCCCAGATGAGATTTGAACCCACGACCCTCCGTGATCTAGTCGGATGCTCTAACCACTGAGCTACTGGAGACTCTATGGTGAGCAAGGGTCAATTTGTGGGTCTCCACTGGAACCGCATCACGCGGTTACACAGCCAAGTAATGACTGGCACACATGAACTCAGTAACAGCATCGCGCTGTCACATTAAAGCATATCAAGGTGCAGCCAACCGCGTGATGCGGTTCCAGTGGAGACCCACATTTAACAGTCCGGAATATCCCAATATATTAGGACATCCGTGACGTCACGAAACCTTTGTTCTCAAGGAAAATGGCGACCGTTTTTTAAAAACCCCGGGCAAAGTAGAATTCCGCTGTCCTGTGTTTCGTACGAGCTCACATCCGGGACTTTTAGCTAAAAAACATCGAGTGCAAGCTTTCAGCAGCCATTTTGGATGCTAGTTGAGGAGATTCAAAGAGGTTTTATGTGGTTTAGCGCCGTAAAAACGCAGCGATGTAAGACGATTTTCTGACACGTTTTCAAGGTAGGTGAAGAATCTTTGTCTTTTTCTTGTATTCACGCATTTTTCATAAAGCCTGTAGTATTTTTCCTGAGTTCTTTAGTCGATAAACTTTCATCATGCCAAGTCTCAGCATGGTAGACAAGCTAGATTTTTGGTAGACTTTTCTAGAAGTCACACCACTATCGCTCTTCCATTACACTCGAGTAACACGATCGACTTGTGCTATTCTTGACCGATTTTCACTTTGTTACTGACTAAATTGGACCCGTTTAGGTTTATTTTGGCAAGAAATATGAATTGCACCATGATATACTTAATTGGGCTCTTTCTCGAATTTGTGGAGAGACACTCCACGATCACAAGAATCAAATACCTTGTCAATATTCCGTACGAGTTTGGTCGCCTTTTAATATAGATTTTTTTTAACTTTACATTTTATTGTACCCAATCATTGGTCCATTTATGGTAATTTTTAAGATAGTTTTATTATTTAATTGATTCTATAGATTTATTAATGATGTAATAATATGTGGCTTGTCTGGTACTCTGTTTTAAGCCTACCTCAGATTGAGTGGTTGATTAACTTGATTAAATTAAGTTCAAAGTGGAAGCATCAGTGAAATGGGTAAAGCTTGGCAAGTGCCTGTTTTGGCCGATTCGCCAAATGTCCATCCATGTTTTATTTTTTCAAGTCCCAACTAATTTGTGGGAAAAAGTATCTTGAAGGCAAGATAAAAATTGTGACCCTTGCCAATACATGGTGTCAGATCTGCATAGTGAAAAGTTGTACTGTGTGTGTGAATCCCACCTAAAATCTGAACCAGGCAGGCTATCCGCAAAAGCCAGGAAAGCAAAGCACATGAATTCTTTATTCAAGATGCAGTCACAACAAGAATACATTTACGTACATATAACTTAAGTTAGATAAAAAGACATCCTGAACCAATTCCAGCCCAGTTTGAGTCATCATCAATGAAATGATCTGTGGTTCATTGCCTTGACATCAAAACAAACCTTGAAGCTATAGTTCTTCAAGGAAGAAAAACACCAAAGAAGAAATATTTAAACTGGAAAAAAAAAGACAAGGTAGGATGACTTTGAACGGGAAAGGCTGCATTGATAACCCTAAAAAGCTAAATGTTAAAGTTTTGTCACCCTTGGCAGAGCTCCTTCCAAGATTTAAAGAAATCTGTAATAATCGTGTGTTTCAGTTGTACCTCAGGAGAGCCTACAGCCTGTTGAAAACCACCTAAAGCACAGGGGGCATTGTAATCTTTTTTTGGCATTTTTTGAGAGCCATACACACTGCAGCTGTTCACAGTAGATGTTTATTCTTTTTGCCTTCTCATGAAGCTTGAATGTACCAGAAAGAAATATTTTTGCAAAATAATCATTATGAATACAAAGACTGAAAAGGTACAAAAGTTTATTATAGGGGGATAGAGGGGTATGGGTAGAGGGACATTGTATGTGCTCATTTACCAGACGTGAAAATATTTTTGCAAAATAATCATTATGAATACAAAGACTGAAAAGGTACAAAAGTTTATTATAGGGGGATAGAGGGGTATGGGTAGAAGGACATTGTATGTGCTCATTTACCAGACGTGGAGGGCCATGCAAGCATGCAAGTTAAGGTTTGTAGGGGGGCATTGCACTCTTTTTTTTTGGCAGCTGGAGCTGTTCACAGTAGATGTTTATTCTTTTTGCCTCCTCATGAAGCTTGAATGTATCATAAAGTAATATTTTTTGCAAAATAATCATTACGAAGACTAAAAAGCTACAAGGGTTTATTGTTGAGTGTTTATTTATTTATTTATTTATATATTTATTTATTTATATATATATATATTTATTTATTTATTTATTTATTTATTTATTTGTGTCAGGGACACCTGGGAGATCAGATTGATGAAGGTGCTCCCTGGTTAAATAAAGCTCATTATTATTATTGTTGTTGCACATTACTAATTGTGAAACTTATGCAAAAGATTTGTTGTCAACAGGTAACATATCAGTTTGGTTATGAATATGTAATAAAAAATAGAAAACATAAGAGTCAGTCAGACTTCTTGAGGGCGATAGTGGTGTAGCAGATTCACATTTTAAAATGAGAAATACATTTGTAATAATATTGACATCTGTAATCAGTGTAATAATCTTCTAAGCACTTGCGATTTGTTTCAGGTCCTGCATTCTTCCAAGAGCCAAATTCAAGGTTGAGAGTACCCTAAGAGTGAATAAAATAAAATTTCTTTCTCTTTCAAGACTGAAGTTGTTTTGTATGTTATTTTAAGTAAATACATAGTAAACCCTTGGGACATGTGGATGGATTGTGAATAATCCCTTGTCAACCTGTCCAGGATTATATTTTGATATTTTTGAGTAAATAACTTGCTTAAAGTCAGCAATGATACATAAGCTTTCATAATTCTAATGTGGAAATCAAATATGATATCTTTTAGCACAGCAAAAAATAGATATATTTGAAAAAAATACCAAAATGGAGAAATTTAAGATTTACAAAGAAATATCAACAGATTTTAACTATCCATACATTTTGCTAGCTTAGCATATTTTGTATAGCAGAACAAGAATTTCTCACTAGTATCCGTTATTGAAAATTCTGTTTTAAATAATGATTTTAGCCAAAACGTATAACATTTTGGACATCTACAATTTATTTCTGCTGGCAAACAAGAACGCGCGCGTGCTGCCGATTTCAGCCCGAAAATCCCCAGATTTAAGATGGAGAGTAAATGGAGAGTAAAGATGCTTACCGATTCTATGGTCTCTTTCCAAGAATGATAACAGCAGCTCGTTAAACTCTGCCCGCAATTCTCAATTCAAATTGCGTTCCATAGTGCTTCCTTCGGTCCGAGGATAATCGTTATCCGGGCAGAATTGTCTGTGACATGGCACGCGAACGCAAACTTTCCCTTTATTTCATAGTTGCGACAGTATTTAACTCAATTCGAGATAAGTGTGTACCTCCTGACGACCCGCATTCATGGCATTGGAAAGCATTCGCGACTCTCTTTGTCTGCCATCTTGAATCCCTTGGTTTGTTGTGAAACCCAACACTCCAACCAAAACAGGCGTTCTCATTGGTCGAAACGTGAGTTTCGTGACGTCAGGGATGTCCTAATATATTGGGATATTCCGGACTGTTTAAGGACGTTCGCGCCCATTGCTACTGCGCATCTCTAGTGCGCACGCTATTCATTGGTCACGCGCGTGCCACGTCATTTTCAAGCGCGCGCATGGAGTCGAAAACTCAACAAAATATAGAGCTGATGACCTTTGCGTTAACTTTGTGTGCGAATATTTTTGTTGGATGCTCGGTGACCCCCACTTTTTTTTCGGCAGATCACTTCCTTTTCTGATTCTTTCCATTATACTAAAAAACAAAAAAAACCTGTACGTGGGAAGTTTTAATTATTTCTCATATACTATTCAAATAGGGTCGAATTGGTACATGAATACAGGTGTGCGTAACTTAGAAATTTTATTTTTTAAGGCTAATTCTAGCTGATTTAATGACATATGTAGCAAAGATCTATAAAATAGGCCTATATATGCTGTGTTAAACACACATAACTTTAATATGAACAATATGTCAAAATGCTCCTGGTTAATTAAATGGTAATTACTTGAGATATTTTTCGCTTTCGTTTTTCAGCTGTCTTGGGCAAAAAGACAAACAGTCCGCTTCAAAATGAATTTTCCGCGTTAGAACTTTGCAATAAACATGCATGACGCGATATCTGTGGAAAGGTATCAGGAAATATGTCATAAAATATCTCTACAGACTCGCTGAACTTCGCTGCTTTTAACGAAAAAATGCTTTATCAACCTCTAAAACTGGGTCTTAGCTGAAAGAGCTACGATGGTAAAGCGGTTCATTACTACAATTTTTACCATTGTAAAATCCTAACATTTGGCCTACCTTAGCTGATCTAGAAGATGTGTTTTGTAAACGAATCGTGTAGCAGCAGGTAGGTTTATGTTTACGGGAAGATTAACAGTTTTTCTTAATATTGCGAATAAACCAGCTGAAAACACCTGATAAAAGTGAAAAGGAGAATTTCATACGAGATAAACAGTCCCACGTAAATGGTTTGACATATAACAACTATCAGTTTTTATGTCACCAGGTTTAATATTTTCAGTGAAATGAACCAAAAAAATTCCTTTTGTCCTTGGAACAATCCTATATGATACTTACTGTTTACGCAAAACGTTACATATGCCTGACTTGAATTTCGAAATTATGGGACTTGACATATTAATATTACAAAAGTCGAAATATTCCTTATCCTGAGAAGATATTGAAAATCACAAAATTGAGAAGCTATATTCAAGCTTCTTTATTCAAAAATAATACTTAATGCGGCCAGACTATCTTCTTTGTTTAACTCAATGTATGGTGCATTTATGCAGACCGTTAACTACGCTGAAGTCAGCTCGGTATTTCAGCTTTTTTATTTTGGAAAGCGCAAGTTGGGCCTTTTAATCTTCAAAATTAAAGTCCGCCAAAATCAACTGTTTACGAACTTAGAGACAAGACAAACAGCAACCGTAAATTGTCTTTCTTAACACTTTCTGGTGTTTCAAAGCAGAAATTTAGTTTTCCCAAAACTATCATACAACGTCGACACTAAAAGTCATTATGGTGGTGGC
The DNA here is from genome assembly GCA_019787425.1 of Platygyra sinensis. Classification (NCBI taxonomy): domain Eukaryota; kingdom Metazoa; phylum Cnidaria; class Anthozoa; order Scleractinia; family Merulinidae; genus Platygyra; species Platygyra sinensis. The sequence goes on from JAHPZR010001492.1 coordinate 18,119, forward strand.
TTGTAATTATCCTTTGTAGTTTTCTGTGCTGTGGATCTTTCAATTTCCGCAAATAAAATGTTTTATACGAAAGCCGAAAAAGGCAAATCTAAATGCTTTAGAGTATTTCATTTCTAGTTTTCCTTACCCCATAAAAACCTTGGATTATAAAATTCTACAACAAAAGTAAAGGGAAAATTTCATTTGAGTTTTTGTATTATCTACTATACAGCCAAGCGACAATTTCAGTTGATTCTTTTCTACATGCCTCAATTTACCCTTTCCTGTTACAACTGCAAACACGCATTAAAGCAAAAAAAAAAAAAACATTTTTAAAAATAAAATAAACCCATATTATTTAAGCAAGCCGAAATAATGGTATGTTGCTTTTTGGCTGCCTCACGTAGGTAGCTTCTAAATCAAGTCAACATAAGGAATTTCAAGATAAATCCCTGGAATTTTGTGCCCATAGGTCTTAGCTGGAAGAGCTACGATATTAAAGCGGTTGATCACTACAATTTAAACCATCGTTTAATCCTAATATTTGACTTACCTCAGCTGATCTAGAAGATGCCTTTTGTCAACGAAAAGTGTAGCATCAGCGAGGTTTATGTTTAAGGCAAACTTAAAACACCTGATAAAAGTATTAATGTGATTTTCATATGAGATAGACAGTCCTCCGTAAATGGTTCGACATATGTCATGGCAAGAAGATGAAAAACAGTTAATTTACCCGAAAGGTCAGTTTTTATGTCACCAGGTCTAAATTTTTCAGTGAATTGGACCAACAAATTTCCCGTTGTTCTTACACTTACTATTTACGCAAAACGTTTTAAGCGCGCAACTTGCATTTCGAAATTTGCGACTTTACTCATTACCATTACAAAGGTCCAAATATTCTTTACGCTTTAGGTTTTTTTAAGCTAGACATGGTTGAGAATGTATTTTTTCTTCTTTTCAAACGAGAGAAAAACTGAAAAAAAAAATCCAAGCAATTGGATCAATTTTTCGTTGCGTCAAACGTTTCGAAAGTACCTCCGTTTATGTGTGCCTAGACTTGATAATATACCGGCGCTCGAGTAAGAGACCATGATATCGATGAACTCGGAACTCGGAAAAAGAAATAGGCATCAGGCCGGGCAACAGGCAACGGGCAACGAGCAGCGGAGAACAGAAAACAATGAAACGAATATGTAATAAGGGAAATCTCTACAATCACGAATCTCCGCTTGTAAACAGTGTCCCGATTAGGTCCTCTAAAAAGGAGCATACTGTTACAAAAGATAACTGCGTGACTTTAGAAGGTTCGCGTATATGCTAATTTGGTCTAGAAGTTTCGTGTATATTTAATTAGTCTTGTCATGGTGACTAAGCGATTTATTTTAGTCGTTTACGTCTGCTGCTGTAAATCGTTTTATATTGTAAAGTTACTTAATTTAGTATAGCCGGAAAGTTCTAGAACTTTTTGCAGTAAAGTATATAAGTAAATCGGTGTAGTGTTTAGATGGTTTTATATCCCAGGAGTGTTAAGAGAATAATCTCGTGAGTCAGTAGTGTTTACTGAAGTGTGACGAAGGTCGCGTGTAATCGACAGAGGTCGTGTTTGTGAAGTGTAACAGAGAGGTTACGTGGATATCTCGGCAGAGGCCGTGTGTTTATACAAGACTGACGGAAGTCCAAGTGTAGTTACAAGCCTGCGTTCTGTTTGGACTACAAACTATACCTACCACTTTAAACTTCGAACTCGCAACACAAACAATTCCAATTGAAGCCTTAGGCTTGCTCAACTTTGGAGGCGTTTTAAGTACGCTTAAAGAAGGAGAGCTTACATCCGGAAGTGTGCTCATAAAACTTCTCAGGGGTTTCAGTGCGCTTACAGACGAAGAGCTTACATCCGGAAGTGCGCTTATACAACTTCTGAGGGCTTTTGAGTGCGCTTACAGACGAAGAGCTTACATCCGGGAGTGTGCTTATACAACTTCTGAGGGGTTTTGGGTGCACTTTCTGACGGAGAGCTTGTCTGCCGATAAAACGTAAGTTAAGCCCTTGGAATATTCAGATCAGTTCAAATTGAAATAAATTGGCTCCTTACGAGCTCTCTTTAAGTTTAACAAAAAGTATTTCGTAATTTGGAAATTTCGTAAATGTTACAGCCCGGAATTTTACAATTTCTCCTGTATCGTCGTTTATTTGGCCTATAATTGTTCTCATAATTGGCGGGATAGCTATAACTTTCTTGTTTGCTGTGGGGAAGCAAAATGGCGCGAAGGGTCATTTAATAGCGGAGCTTCGGCGCGCGAAGCGCGCTAGCGAAACACCATGGGTAAGAAAAATTGGTTTTAATCCATCAAGCCGAGAAAATTTGGTTATGACGTCAGCGTACGAGCGAGGTACCAAACGAACGCCATCCGTACAGACTCTGGGGGTGGCGGAGGGTCGTCTCGAGGTAAGCCTAACGGGGGATCTATTAAACATCCATGTTATGATCAATTGACACCTGTGAAAACAAGATATCCGCTCACCAGTATCTCGTGACCATATCGCGGGCTCAAGTATACAACTCATCGAGGTCACATGTTTTTTCGAAGTTGACCGCTGACCAAATAATGGTTTTTCATTGGATCGCCGGCTCAAGTCAGGTCAATTGTAAAAAACAGGGCAGGATTGTTTGGAAGCCGGTTAACGCAAGCCTAGGATTAAAATTTATTGAGATTATAACTTTCTTCCTCCATAGAAATGTTTTTTTTGCGATTATGAAACTCAAAACAGAAAGCCAAACAATAAACAGAAAACCCCACCTCAAAGTTACAAGAGGGTCTGAATGGGGTTAACCGACCAGCGACAAAGAGCAAAAAGTAGTACTGACTACCGACAAAACAAGGAAAAAATTACCGACAAGCGACAAAAAAAATCTAACCGACAACCGACATGGTCTGACGTCATAGGGATATCTGTATCCGAAAAAAACAGAATTTTGAATTTATTTCTAGGTGAGGAAATGTCCAGATCTTTTGCTGGGCTCTCTTTCACAAGACTTAACCACATTCAATCCAGATTTAGTCAATTGTAGAATTTCCTGTTTTCAAATTACTCAAGCCCAGGGATCCGGGGAGCCGCGGGACCTCATTTCTAAATATCGCGCGGCTCGTAATCGAGCGAACGAGATGCCCTGCTGTTGCATTTTCACTGCCCGTTGTTTGTCCTAGAAAAAAATGGCCGCGCCTCTCGCGCCCATTTTTTCTCGCGTCTCGCTCGAAGGACTAAGCGCGCGAAGAGGGACTACTCGCAGTCTGTGTTTGTCCATGCGGTCAGGCCATCAGTGGGATGGTTAAAGTCATCGTGAGTTTTTTCCGAAAAGGTGAAGAGGTAGCCTGCGTAGCTTGGCGGTTTAAGCAATTTGAACGAAACACACAAAGCGGCGAAGCCGCTAAAACGAGTTGCGAAGCCGCGAGGAATCTCAGTTGTCTCTCTCCCAGGCTCCTCACGGCTTTGGCGCTCCTTATGGCGGCTTTCCCGCTTTCCTAGCGCCCTCAAATTGCTTAAAAACCGCCAAGCTACGCAGGCTAGTGAAGAGGTCGCCATCGAACGCCATCGAAGCCGGGTTCCGGTGAACAAGGAAACTCATAAAGGAGTGTCTGAGCTAAAGCAAACATCTTACAGAGCTTTTTAGGACTAAAGGAGCAGGTACATCAATATGGAATAAGCGGGTTCTCATTTAACTTATTTTGCCAGGCGAAATCGCCTGCGGGCACAATGCGAAAATTTTGCAATTCTGACTGATGGGCAGTGGCAACTCAAACTTCCACATTTAATATCGGATGAAAGCAGCAGTGAGCTCAACGGCAAGTGTGGGACACTCTATTAGTTTTAGCGTGCAGGGGAGTTTGATGTATTAAAGTATTAAGCGCAAAAATTAACTTGGCTCAGTAACCTTTGGTTTCACGGTTTTTATTTGCTGTTTTGTTGCACGGGATGTTCGTAGTACGCCGTCCATTTTTCAGGAATGCAAACATTGAGAACGAAAATCTTTAACGAAGAGAATTAGTGAACAAAACAGTTAATAAGCTTCTTTCTGATTAGTTGGCGAATGAACAACGCCGTAGCTTGGCATGTCAAAGACCGTGTCTATTAATACACGCCTTTAAGATTGTTCGTTACTGAAAACGAAATGTTCAATTCTCTCTCAGCTGCGAGTGAAGCTACGCAAAAGAGATTTCCCTCTATGTGCAAGCTAGCTTTGAGGAGCATTTGCTGGTGCGAACTGTGCATGTTTTTCAAACGCCTGCTAACGTAAGAAGAACTAAAAACAGACGCTATTTAATATTTTAGTACACATTTACTTTTTTATCAAAGAGGTCACAAACTGGACGAGAAAACCTGTGGTGTTGCTGAAGGGCCGGCTCCATCTGCTCTAGTAAAAGCAAGCAGAAGCCGATGAACGCCTCTGAGAAGAAACGTTCACGAATCCAAAAAAAAGTGTATTCAAATAATCAATTTTTATAAGTTTTACACCTCGTCCAGAGTTTAAAGTCTTAAAACTGCGCGAATTACATAACAAATGTGAATAATTAACTTGTATTTTTAATTATTAACTGAGACTTACTGACAACCGACAAAGGTCGAAAATTTTAACCGACAACCGACAAAGTCATGAAATTTTAACCGACAACCGACATGTGGACCCCCCTCCCCCCGCCCATTCAGACCCTCTTACAAAACTCAAATTAAAAATTCTACCTTTTTCTGGGTTAGCTTAATCGGGCACTGAACAACCCGCCCAAGGAGCTACCCTTTTAGGCTGGCCTAAATCTATTTAACAATTAGATTATGAGCTCGAGATTTCTATCGCGTGATAGAAATCTCGAGCTCATAATCTAATTGTTTTAGTATAAATCTACTAGTCGTTCAAAACTTTCATCTAAATTAAATTCTCTTCACAGACACTTCGAAAACACGAAAAAGCGACCCCCAGTGCACGCTGCTACGCTACTCACTATCTATCACAGAATAGAACGTGAGTAGCGTAGCCAATCAGAGGACGGCATTCGTGATAGAACGCTAGTAGATTTATACTAAATATTAATATATAGGGCTATAGTCTAGGTGATTTTGATACAAATCTTTATTTGGGAATTTTTAAGGTTTCAATTTCTTATTTTTGGAAAGCCGCAATACCATGCTCAATTTTTTAGGAGCTTGAAAGAGTTTTATTTACCTGTAGGTCCAGCCGTTTCTCTATTTTTGTAAATAACCGCATAACATATTTTCCCTTAAAAACAGATCATAGGAGACTTGGCTTCGAATACTGATGTGTTTTTGGATATTGGATAGTAAATGAGACGTAAACAAGTTTTCTCTAACAGAGGCGTCCCAGTAATGTGATATTGTTAACATGGGCCTCATTTAAGTCATACAACTCTATTATCAGTGGTTTATTACCACAAACTGAGTGCAAACGTTTTCTCGCTTTCTAATTGAATTTAGTAGGATGGTTAACAGCAATGAACCCCCAAATGGTTTGACTTTTGCAATGCAATACAAAAAATCAGCCAGAAGTTTAGAAATTCATTAAGCTTACCTTTTCAGATAGAAACTTTGATCTTTTTTATTGGTCTCTCGCAGTTGTAATTACGAACACTATCTGCAAACTATACGATAAAACTCATATTGCGAAAGTAAGTAGAAGAATTAAATGTAAACAATATTTCAAAATGCTCCTGGTTAAACGGTAATTACTTGAGATATTTTTCGCTTTCGTTTTTCAGCTGTCTTGGGCAAAAAGACAAACAGCACACTTCAAAATGAATTTTCCGCGTTAGAACTTTGCAGTAAACATGCATGAAGTAATATCTGTGAAAAGGTATCAGCTTAGCACACCTTCACAAAGATTTCTTTCGTCGTCACTTATTGTACATTGATTCCCTTGTTGAAAAAAGAGGTCTTCACCAGAAACGTTTTGACAGAAGCTATTGTTTGACGTGTACAGTGTCTGATAAAAGCGTTTCGCTTCATTAAGGATTTCTTCATCTGTGTTTAGCGTGGTGTTGTCATCGATTTTCAGATTTAATATTGTTTTACTATTAAAATGCTTTTTTCCAACTCAAAAAAATACCTTATATTTTTCTCCCCTTCATTATACCAACGTGATCTGGACCGGATAATCGAGCCTTGGGTTTTGTAGTTAATCACTTGCTCTAGGCTTCGCTTCTTAATCTCCAGTTCCGTACGAATTTCACGCTTCTTAAGAGTCAGAAATGTTATTTTCAAGTTTGCGCTCCAGCATTGAAATCTCGGTCTCCAGGGTCTTCTCAGTTCGTTTTTGTTTTGCTTTCTATTGTTTTGCATATTTAATCGAACTTGCTCTTATCTGCATTTTCATCACATCCCATAAAAGTATCGCGTCTACCGACTCGTCCTCTTTGTAATCATTTGACACTTTATTTATGGTTTCTTTGATAAAGTTTATATATTCAAGATCCTTTAGAAAATGAGTGTTCAACTTCCAGAAACCTGGTCCTCTGGGGTTTGTCTTAGTGCCAAGAGTCAAAGTAATAATAGAGTGATCGGTTTTAAAGCCCGGTAGAATATCCGCCTCAAGTGCATCGGTAGATAAGCTTGAACTGATCAAAAAAAAGTCTAATCTACAATGAATTTCAGGTTTATTTCTTCTCCACGTGAAACGAAGAATATCCGGATGAAGATCACGCCATATGTCCGTCAGATTCATATTTTCTTTGAATTTTTCAATTTCCTCTAAAGATTTAAAATGAGTGGTATTGTTTCCTCCTTTCTTATCTTTTTGGATATTTTGTACTAGGTTAAAGTCTCCTCCTAAGACCAAATGTTCACATTCGAAAGTGGATAGGTTATCAAAGATACTTTTAAAGAAATTTGGATCATCATTATTAGGTGCGTAGATATTTTGTAGGGTTATAATTTTGTCTTCGGTTTTGATATCAACTGTGATGAATCTTCCCTCGGGATCTGAAAAGTATTTTTGAATCTCAAAAGAGAAATTGTTGTTAAATAAGATGGAAACACCTGCTCTGGAGCTCGAAAGACTGCTGAACAAACCTCTATACCCCCATTCAGCTAACCATAGTTCTTCTATTTCTTTCGAACTGTGCACTTCTTGCAAAAAGTAAACAGAATATTTTTTGTTCCTTAGCCAGTTAAAAGTTTCTCTTCTCTTGATCTCGTTCGATAGTCCCCTAACATTCAAGGAGCATATCACTAAATTATCAATTTTGGAAATATTTGACATAACTCAACTGAAAGCCTGAAGGTGAACCTGGAGTGCCGACCTCGTAAGATAGAAAAACAAAACACAAACAAAGACAAAGATCGCAAGGAGAAAAATCACATAACCAAAAAACGAAATAATTTAGCGACATGAACTGTAAACAAAAATACATGACAGTTAAAATAACATACTTAGGGCACATAGATGTTTCTATCAGCAATAGGTTTTCAACGGCAATAGGTTGGCTACATTTAATAAAGCATAAATAACTAATTTGTAACGTTCATGGGTAGCAGTTTACTTTAAGTGCAAAGGATATTTATTCGTCCATTGTAACAGCTTCATCATTCTGAAAACACTCCGGAATTTTGTCCGCTGAATAAGAATTTCCTTGAATGAAGATCCGTCCGTTCTTGATATATGCCGGAGCAAGGTTCATCCTTCTGGCGTTTCGCAGAGCAGTTGCCAGTTTCTTTTGCTCCTTCGCTGTCTCATGCGCGTAGTCCGGTACCAGGATGACATGTCGGTGATTAGGAGAGTTGGCAAGCTCCTTTCGTCGATACCAAAGATCATTTCTTCTTTCGCGATTGACAAACCGTGCGATAATTGGGCGAGGCTTTCCGTCATCTCTTTGTTTTCCAATTCGGTGAACTGCTTGAAATTCAACGTTGTTCGCACCCTCCATTTTGACCGCGGCCATCACCCCACGTAGGATTTCTTTGCAATTTTCGTCTAGACTTTCGGGGACATTAAGAAGACGAATATTTTCTCTTCTGGTGTAATTATCTAACTTTATCGCTCTTGTTTTGGTAGCTGAAACTTCAGCTTGAAGTTGTGCATTCTCCTTCGCAAGTTCGGCTAACTGAAGCTTGTTTTGTTCATCCAGTTGTTTAAACGCTTCTATTTCCACCCAAGCAGCATCCAACGATGTCCTTAAATCGTCTGTGGCGTTCTTCAAGATCGAAAGGCGGGCGTTTACATCTACACGTAAATTATTAATTTCACTCATAGCTTCGGCAAAGTTCGAATCTAGAGACCCTTGAATGCACTCCAATTTCTCCATTATAGACTTTAACGTAATGTCGGAGTGTGTCTCATCTGGTGTTTTAGAGCCAGAGCTACCTTCTCTTGCTCGTTTGTTGGCGTTATTGGGCATTTTCGATGGAAAAAGCCAAAACCTTACCGGAGCAGATTCTTACGCGTCTGTCGCCATTGCGTGATAACGTGCTTCCTTCGCTTCTTCAATTCCTTGTATGTCCTTCTAACTGCATCCTTCAAACAAAAACAAAAAGGTGTAACCCTGTAGATTCATCCAGAGGTTAATTCTTTAATATCACTTCAGATCATTGACACTTTCTGCTCGGTAAATATGACTGTAATTAGTACAACCCGCCTAGATTAGCTATGCTATAAGCGGGTTTTGTAGATATTTAAATTATTTTAATTTCAATTATTGATTTATTTATTTATTTATTTAAATCTAAATTAATGTAACACTGTTGAAATTAAAACATTCAAACATTCAAACATTTGAAACACACACACAAAAAAATCATTTCTGAACTTCTTGGTCTTTGCCTTTTCAATCACGTTAAATAATTCTATCAGAACGGTGTATGCCACTCAAAGAAGGGTTCGCGATGTACGACGGATGATAAAGCCCGCCAAAAGCATGAATAATTAATTAAAACGTGCTCATTTAAAAATTATGGAAACCCCCCTACCAAGGCGCAAATAGAAACAGTCTCAATTGCAGCATGCATGTACATAACAATCATTCGACGTCTTTCTAGTCCTTCACCTGTGGCACATTGACATGTAAAATACCTAAAAAGAGGCTTTGAGCGCTAATCTGTTGTTCGTTCATTTCTGTTCGAACCGGATGCTAAAATATGTGCATGTACAAGCTATACATTGATACACGCAAGGTCTAGTACTTGCGTTCGGCTTAGTCAACCTAGAAAAAAATCGTTATATATTGCACTTACGGAACAACTGGGGTCAACTGACGGGCGCTCTCTTTTTCTGAATAGCTTCTTCTTGGCTTTCGGACTTTCAAATATGGCGTCCAGCCGTGTGTTGAGCTTTTTGTTTTCTTTCCTCAGCTCGTTTAATTCTTTGAGGACGGCTTCCACCGAATTTCCAGCGACTGGGGTCTCATTAAGAGTGTCCTGACCGTTCACATCAATGCCCAAAGTTTCCTCAGCCATTGTATAGTAGATTTCGTGTAAGATCAGAACGCAACATAAAGATCGCCCAAACGAAAATTAAAATATGGCGCGCATATTTAGTAACGCAATCTCGCTTCCAAAACGAGGCCGGCACGCACATCAAAATCAACCAATCATCTAGGCCGAGGCGGCGGTCCCTTTGGGCCACGGCATCCTGGGCTTCTACGAAGGTCACGAAAGCTCACGAAAGCCCGCAGAATTTTAGCGTGTTTACAGTCTGTCCATACCCCCTTGAGGCACTAAATCAAATCAATACATAAGCCACTGTAGATTCTTTGGCGAATACAGAAGTGCCTGATTTTGTTACAGTAGTGAAGTACCATCATCTGTTAACATATTAATGATCATGACTTTAGGAAATTTAAGTGTTGCCTTTTACTGAATACTGTTGTACTTCGTCTTAACTTTAGGTGGATCATTAAAGTTAATGAAAGGTACATCACAATTTAAGTTACATTAAGTTACATTAAGTAACATTTTCTCCGACTAAAATGTTACTTAAACAGCTCAGTGCAGGGGCCATAGAGCTGAATCGGCACTAAAGCTGAAACATCTCTTGAACTGCATGTGGAAACCACACATTAGAAACGATCTTGCACATTTAAGCTAACGGAAACGTTGCGAAAACGCGACATATTATTACCATTTCTCCCAAACATCTTTCGGATAGTATTTCGGTATAAACAACTTGTATATACATACAGGAATGGAAAATGACCGAGTTTCCGTCCATATCCGTTTGCGGAAACGTGATGGAAACGACCTTACACGTTTCAGCCAACGGAAACGTTGCGGAAACGCGTAAAATTTTGAATATTCGTCTTTTACACGTTTCCGTCGTATCCGTCTTGCGGAAACATGACGGAAATTTCAACTTACAGATTTCCGCGTGCACAAATCTAACGGTGTCTCTACACTTATCTGGAACATATTTCCTCACGAATCACTGACAGGTTCGGTTAACAAACGGTACAACCTCTAAAACTGCAGAGCTGGATACACAAGACTCGACAAATTAAACTTAAAAACGCCACACCTTAAAAAGGTAGCCAAAATTAACATAATATTACGTAACCGAGAGGAAAAAACGCACGTGGGAATAAAAATGTACAGACTCACGCACTCACAAGAAAAACACTAATTAAATATTCGCTACATCTCCGCCCCCAAACAGGGACCAAAAAGGGAACTGTTTAACATACAAAAACATAAAACTACGGAACATGTATGATGAGCTGTCCTTAAAAGTGTCAATACGCTCAGACTCTAGAAATTCTTGACAGTTCTAAGTCTTGATATGACGAACTACAGGCACGAAAGTTTCACTTCTGCGCACATTCTAATACGCACAGCTTAGTTATGGGCCTAAGAAAAGTTCCCGACTTAGTTTTAACTTGCGCTACGCGCACAAGTCCGTCATCCTTGTTCGGGTAGATCTTCAATACTCTCCCCAGTGGCCAGGAACATCTCGGTGTCGAATCATCCACGACTAGAACCAGGTCTCCAGCGTCAATATTTCGTCGAAACTCGGACCACTTCATACGTTTCTGCAACGAGGGCAAATACTCTTTAGTCCACCGCTTCCAGAACATATCCGAGAGGTACTGGACCTGCCTCCAACGCTTCTGGGTAAATTGGTCATTTTTTGCGAAGATTCCAGGAGGACACTCCGGTCCAGCGCGCAAAAGAAGTAAGTGATTCGGGGACAAGGCTTGTAGATCGTTCGGATCATCTGATACTTTCGTCAGCGGTCTACTGTTTAGGATTGCCTCCACTTCACACATCAAAGTAGACAGTCCTTCGTCATTAGGACTTTGAGTTTTCAAAAGGGCGTTGAAGACTTTGCGGACCGACCTGATCATTCGTTCCCAGATCCCACCCATGTGAGATGCCGCTGGCGGATTAAACACCCAACGCACTTCTTTCTGAAGCAGGAATTCGCCTATCTTTGATTTGTTCCATCCACCAATAGCTTCTCGCAACTCCTTCTCTCCACTCGTAAGATTAGTACCATTGTCTGATCTGATTACGCGCGGCGATCCGCGCCTTGCGATAAACCTTCTAAGGGCGTTAATAAACGAACTGGTATCCAAACTATGAGCGACTTCTATGTGAACAGCTCTCACGGCTAAGCAGGTGAAAAGAACTCCATATCTTTTCTCCATGCAGCGACCACGCTTAACATAGAAAGGCCCGAAATAATCCACACCGACAAAAGTAAACGGGGGTTCTCCTGGCGTAACTCTTTCGTAGGGTAAATCTGACATCTTCTGCGAATCTGGCGATTGCAGTCTCCGTTTGCAATCAAAGCAACTGCTCAACACTCTGCGCACGGCCATTCTTCCCTTGATTATCCAGTACTTCTCACGAATTAAGCTCAGAACGTGTTCTCTTCCGGAATGTCCCGCCCTCGCGTGGTAATGTCTTACGAGCAGATCAACAACATGGGCCTTTTTCGGTAGGATGATAGGATTTCTTGCTTCAGCTTCAATACTGGCGTGTCTCAAACGACCTCCAACGCGTAGCAAACCGTCTCCCATAAACGGATCCAGATTGCGAATAGAACTCGATTTGTTAACTGACTTCGTCATGGCGCTATCGCTCAGGCTGGCTTCTGTAAGCTGCTTCACCTCTTTAGGAAAGGCCCTTTTCTGAACAAACCTCAACACTTCTTGCTCGGCGATTAACATCTCTTCGACAGTAACTCTTCCCTTCATTGGCGAACACTGACTCTTGGTTTGGCCTAACTTGCAACGCACCTTGTTCAGCAACCATGACTTGAAACGCAATATGTATGCCACTGACTTTCTAAGCTTGACCCAAGATGAGTAATAGCACAATAGTTTCTCAACAGTCTCCATAGGCTTATCGAGCTCACCAGCGTGAACACGCACTTCTCTCTTGAACTCTAGATCTTCAACAGAGATGTTTTGTTGATACGCAGGGGGCGCAGGCCACGAAGATTCATCTTGCCATAGGAAATCCGGACCACGTCTCCATGAATCATTTTCTAACAAAGCCTTCGCAGACAACCCTCTAGAAGCAGCATCGGAAGGATTTCGTTTGCTATCTACATATCTCCACTGGTCAGGCGTGGAACCATCGTGGATCATGGTAAGTCTGTTAGAGACGAACGTGTGGAAACGTTTGTCCTCGTTTTCGATGTAGCGGAGCACAGATGTACTATCTGTCCAAAACACAGAACGGGTGATTGGAACTTCCAGTTCTTTTCTAAGCATCTTGTCTAGCTTGATGGCAAGGGTTGCGGCAGTTAACTCCAGACGGGGCACTGACAGTGACTTAAGGGGTGCTAAGCGGGTCTTGGACATGACGAACGAACAGTGAACTTTACTGTCAGCGTCGATGAACCTTAAATAAGACACGGCACCATAGCCAACCTCAGATGCATCAGAAAAGTGGTGGATTTGCACGTCTGCAATCGTACCAAACTCTTTAGGCTTGTAGCATCGCTGGACTGAAAATTGTTCCATAGCTGGCAACGACTCGAGCCACCGCTGAGTTTGATGTAGACAGTCTTTAGGAATAACATCGTCCCACTTCAGCTTTCTTCGGCAAAGATCTTGAAGGATTATCTTGGCGGATAATAGGAAGGGAGATATAAATCCCAGTGGATCATAAACTGAGGACACCACGCTCAGCAAACTTCTACGTGTAGGAGGCTTCCTTTTGAGTTGCATCTTGAAAACGAACTCATCAGTCTCGACGTTCCAACGTACTCCAAGAGCTCTTTCAACTGGAAGAATTTCACTGCCCAGGTCCAGGTCCTGCACCCCACTCACGCGAAGTTGTCGTGGGATCGTCTTAAGGACAGCTCTAGAGTTAGAGACCCATTTCGTCAGGTTGAAACCTCCTCGCGCTAATAAGTTTCGCAGCTGATCAACCAAAGTTATTGCCTTTTCGTGGGACTCAACAGACTTCAAGTAGTCATCCACGTAAAAGTTCTTCTCCACTGATCTAGCTACCTCAGGGTCAAAATCATCGCTGTTGTCTTTCGCAGTTCTCTGCAACCCATAGTTAGCGCAACTAGCTGACCACACCCCACCAAACAAGTGCACGGCCATATGGTACTCCTCTGGCTCTCTAGTCAAGTCGCAATCAGGATACCACAAAAAACGCAGGGCGTCAACGTCATCAGGGTGGACTTTTAATTGATGATACATAGCTTCAACATCGGCCATCAGCGCAACAGGTTCTTCGCGAAATCTCAACAACACACCCACCACCTTATTAGTTAGGTCAGGACCTTGCAAAACTTGTGCATTCAAAGACGTTCCACGGTATGTAGCTGCACAATCGAAAACCACACGAACTTTGTCGGGTTTCTGCGGATGCACTACAGAATGATGCGGAAGGTACCAAACTTTCCCGTCGTTTCGATCACGAAGGTTCTCCGGTACTTTCTTAGCGTAGCCTTTATCGAGGAGATCTGTCATAAAGGCGGAATATCTGGAATACAGCTCAGGGTCCTTTAAGAGTTTCTTTCGTAGGACGTTAAGGCGATGCTCTGCAAGGGGCTTGTTGTTTGGCAAATCAGGAGGATGACACTTCCAAGGAATGGCAATCGGATAGTGACCATCAACCAGGCGAGCAGACTCTTCATAAATGCTCAAAGCTTGCTTGTCTTGACGAGACATTGTGCTTACTGCTTCAGAGACTGATTCGCTGAACTCAAAATTCATGAAGTGATGAAATTGCTGACTTAAAACTTCGTCTGCACGAACAAAGTTTACATCACGCACATCAGAACGCCCATGTCTGCCCAGCGGACCATTCAAAGTCCAACCAAACTTGGTTTTGGTAGCGTACGGCCCATTGCCACGACGGGTCCTGATTTCGGAGGGCTCGAGAGCCTCGGGAACATCCTGACCAATCAGCAACTCCACTTCAGCGTTAATTCTCTCTGGGACTTGAATGCCCGCGAGATGGGACCAACTATTTGCATCATCCTGGCAAGCAACACCGTCCGTAGAAATGTTCAATTTCTCCTTTGTCAGAACTTCGGGTAACTCAATCATGTTAATTTCATTCATGTCCATTATCTCAAGAGAAACTCTGTGGCATGATGTCGGATTGCAATCTTTCTCGATAGTTGACAACGACACTTGAATGCGAGGCCCAACTACTCCTAGCTTCTTGGCCAAGCTCTCACTGCACCAGGTCGATGTTGAGCCGTTATCGAGCAAGGCATATGTTGTAATAATCTCGCTGCTGCCCCTTCCTTTAACTTTAACAGGTACGATTGGCAGGGCCTTGTACTCATGGCTACCACCAGCGATAGAAACACTACTCTTCATAACCACGTGATCACTTTGGGGCTGCGTCAGATTCGAGCTTGACTCAACACTAGGACCTTGTTCGCGATTTTCATCTTGTCTTCTGCGAAAGCTAGCCAGTAAGGCATCATGAAGAGAGCTCAGGTGTTTTCGGGAAATAGAACACTGATCGACACTACACGCACGTGGACTCTTGCAACCAGAAGCAAAATGGGTATAGGACAGACAGTTTTCACACAGCTTTCTATCTCGCACGAATTTCAACTTTTCCTCACTTGATTTGGCTGAAAACCGTTCACACTTTTCAAGCTTGTGACCACCACTGCAAAGGAAGCATTTGAATCGCGCATTTAATCGTGAGGAGGTACTTTCGCTTGGACCGCTAGGATGAGGTACACGCCCACCAACTGGTACAGAACTGTCATGAAACGTGGTTAAACCTGCAAAGCTGTCGGTCTTCTTGGGAACCGGTGGTTTGTTTCTTGATTTCTCCTTGCTTCGCACATCTTTAACAGGATCTAAAATTGAGCCAAACACTGGATCATTCTTCTCTTTAGCCGCGCCTCTGATCATTTTCTTAAGATCTTCAAGGTTGGGGTCTCTACCATCTGCTCTGATTTCTTGCACCCTTTTCTGCCAGCGAGAACGGAGATAGAGGGGAAGTCTGCGGAGAATCTTCATCATCTTATCCTCATTGTTAATCTGATTGAGCCTACCCGCAACCGTAAGGGTGATTTCACAGCTTTCCAAATCGTCAGCCAAGTCCAGTAAAGCTTCACGATCGTTCTGGTTAATAGGAGGCCCATTAGACAACTTCTCAATCCAAGCATTTGACACCACATACTTTTCTCCGAAACGTTCTTCCAGGAGCTTCTTAGCCTTCACGTAACCATCTTTTCCACTCATCATTCCACAGCACTTAATCGTTTCCTTTGCCTTTCCAGTGCCTTGGCAAATTTCACGTCGACGTTTGAGTCTTCTCTGAGGACATTTCCACTGTTGACTCCTCGACGTCGTCAAACATGGTCGGCTTTCGTTTTGTTAACAGATATAGCCGCTCTCTATAGAACTTCAAAAAAAACCTAACCTTGTAACGCGAACTATAATCAATTTCTTCTCAGCAAATCGTGCACAAATTTAACGGTGTCCTCTACACTTATCTGGACCTATTTTCTTCACGAATCACTGACAGTAGTTCGGTTAACAAAACGGTACGACCTCTAAACTGCCAGAGCTGGAATACACAAGACTCGAGAAATAAAACTTAAAAACACCACACCTTAAAAAGCTAGCCAAAATTAACATAATCTTACGTAACCGAGAGGAAAAAAACGCACGTGGGAATAACAATGTACAGACTCACGCACTTCACAAGAAAAACACTAATTATAATAGTCGCTACATCTCAACATCGACTGGTTGCAGTGAGAGCTTGGCCAAGAAGCTAGGAGTAGTTGGGCCTCGCATTCAAGTGTCGTTGTCAACTATCGAGAAAGATTGCAATCCGACATCATGCCACAGAGTTTCTCTTGAGATAATGGACATGCATGAAATTAACATGATTGAGTTACCCGAAGTTCTGACAAAGGAGAAATTGAACATTTCTACGGACGGTGTTGCTTGTCAGGATGATGCAAATAGTTGGTCCCATCTCGCGGGCATTCAAGTCCCAGAGAGAATTAATGCTGAAGTGGAGTTGCTGATTGGTCAAGATGTTCCCGAGGCCCTCGAGCCCTCCGAAATCAGGACCCGTCGTGGCAATGGGCCGTACGCTACCAAAACCAAGTTTGGTTGGACTTTGAATGGTCCGCTGGGTAGACATGGGCGTTCTGATGTGCGTGATGTAAACTTTGTTCGTGCAGACGAAGTTTTAAGTCAGCAATTTCATCACTTCATGAATTTTGAGTTCAGCGAATCAGTCTCTGAAGCAGTAAGCACAATGTCTCGTCAAGACAAGCAAGCTTTGAACATTTACGAAGAGTCTGCTCGCCTGGTTGATGGTCACTATCAGATTGCCATTCCTTGGAAGTGTCATCCTCCTGATTTGCCAAACAACAAGCCCCTTGCAGAGCATCGCCTTAACGTCCTACGAAAGAAACTCTTAAAGGACCCTGAGCTGTATTCCAGATATTCCGCCTTTATGACAGATCTCCTCGATAAAGGCTACGCTAAGAAAGTACCGGAGAACCTTCGGGATCGAAACGACGGGAAAGTTTGGTACCTTCCGCATCATTCTGTAGTGCATCCGCAGAAACCCGACAAAGTTCGTGTGGTTTTCGATTGTGCAACTACATACCGTGGAACGTCTTTGAATGCACAAGTTTTGCAAGGTCCTGACCTAACTAATAAGGTGGTGGGTGTGTTGTTGAGATTTCGCGAAGAACCTGTTGCGCTGATGGCCGATGTTGAAGCTATGTATCATCAATTAAAAGTCCACCCTGATGACGTTGACGCCCTGCGTTTTTTGTGGTATCCTGATTGCGACTTGACTAGAGAGCCAGAGGAGTACCATATGGCCGTGCACTTGTTTGGTGGGGTGTGGTCAGCTAGTTGCGCTAACTATGGGTTGCTGAGAACTGCGAAAGACAACAGCGATGATTTTGACCCTGAGGTAGCTAGATCAGTGGAGAAGAAAAGAACTTTTACGTGGATGACTACTTGAAGTCTGTTGAGTCCCACGAAAAGGCAATACCTTTGGTTGATCAGCTGCGAAACTTATTAGCACGAGGAGGTTTCAACCTGACGAAATGGGTCTCTAACTCTAGAGCTGTCCTTAAGACTATCCCACGACAACTTCGCGCGAGTGGGGTGCAGGACCTGGACCTGGGCAGTGCAATTCTTCCAGTCGAAAGAGCTCTTGGAGTACGTTGGAACGTCGAGACTGACGAGTTCGTTTTCAAGATGCAACTCAAAAGGAAGCCTCCTACACGAAGAGGTTTGCTGAGCGTGGTGTCCTCAGTTTATGATCCATTGGGTTTTATATCTCCCTTCCTATTATCCGCCAAGATAATCCTTCAAGATCTCTGCCGGAGAAAGCTGAAGTGGGACGATGCTATTCCTAAAGACTGTCTACATCAAACTCAGTGTTGGCTCGAGTCGTTGGCAGCTATGGAACATTTTTCAGTCCAGCGATGCTACAAGCCTAAAGAGTTTGGTACGATTGCAGACGTGCAAATCCACCACTTTTCTGATGCATCTGAGGTTGGCTATGGTTCCGTGTCTTATTTAAGGTTCATCGACGCTGACAGTAAAGTTCACTGTTCGTTCGTCATGTCCAAGACCCGCTTAGCACCCCTTAAGTCACTGTCAGTGCCCCGTCTGGAGTTAACTGCCGCAACCCTTGCCATCAAGCTAGACAAGTTGCTTAGAAAAGAACTGGAAGTTCCAATCACCCGTTCCGTGTTTTGGACAGATAGTACATCTGTGCTCCGCTACATCGAAAACGAGGACAAACGTTTCCACACGTTCGTCTCTAACAGACTTACCATGATCCACGATGGTTCCACGCCTGACCAGTGGAGATATGTAGATAGCAAACGAAATCCTTCCGATGCTGCTTTTAGAGGGTTGTTTGCGAAGGCTTTGTTAGAAAATGATTCATGGAGACGTGGTCCGGATTTCCTATGGCAAGATGAATCTTCGTGGCCGGCGCCTCCTGCGTATCAACAAAACATCTCTGTTGAAGATCTAGAGTTCAAGAGAGAAGTGCGTGTTCACGCTGGTGAGCTCGATAAGTCTATGGAGACGGTTGAGAAACTATTGTGCTATTACTCATCTTGGGTCAAGCTTAGAAAGTCAGTGGCATACATATTGCGTTTCAAGTCATGGTTGCTGAACAAGGTGCGTTGCAAGTTAGGCCAAACCAAGAGTCAGTGCTCGCCAATGAAGGGAAGAGTTACTGTCGATGAGATGTTAATCGCCGAGCAAGAAGTGTTGAGGTTTGTTCAGAAAAGGGCCTTTCCTAAAGAGGTGAAGCAGCTTACAGAAGCCAGCCTGAGCGATAGCGCCATGACGAAGTCAGTTAACAAATCGAGTTCTATTCGCAATCTGGATCCGTTTATGGGAGACGGTTTGCTACGCGTTGGAGGTCGTTTGAGACACGCCAGTATTGAAGCTGAAGCAATAAATCCTATCATCCTGCCGAAAAAGGCCCATGTTGTTGATCTGCTCGTAAGACATTACCACGCGAGGGCGGGAAATTCCGGAAGAGAACACGTTCTGAGCTTAATTCGTGAGAAGTACTGGATAATCAAGGGAAGAATGGCCGTGCGCAGAGTGTTGAGCAGTTGCTTTGATTGCAAACGTAGACTGCAATCGTCAGATTCGCAGAAGATGTCAGATTTACCCTACGAAAGAGTTACGCCAGGAGAACCCCCGTTTACTTTTGTCGGTGTGGATTATTTCGGGCCTTTGTATGTTAAGCGTGGTCGCTGCATGGAGAAAAGATACGGAGTTCTTTTCACCTGCTTAGCCGTGAGAGCTCTTCACATAGAAGTCGCTCATAGTTTTGATACCAGTTCGTTTATTAACGCCCTTAGAAGGTTTATCGCCGCGCGTAATCAGATCAGACAATGGTACTAACCTTACGAGTGGAGAGAAGGAGGTACGAGAAGCTATTGGTGGATGGAACAAATCAAAGATAGGCGAATTCCTGCTTCAGAAAGAAGTGCGTTGGGTGTTCAATCCGCCAGCGGCATCTCACATGGGTGGGATCTGGGAACGAATGATCAAGTCGGTCCGCAAAGTCTTCAACGCCCTTTTGAAAAATCAAAGTCCTAATGACGAAGGACTGTCTACTTTGATGTGTGAAGTGGAGGCAATCCTAAACAGTAGACCACTGACGAAGGTTTCAGATGATCCGAACGATCTATAAGCCTTGTCCCCGAATCACTTACTTCTTTTGCGCGCTGGACCGGAGTGTCCTCCTGGAATCTTCGCAAAAAATGACCAATTTACCCAGAAGCGTTAGAGGCAGGTCCAGTACCTCTCGGATATGTTCTGGAAGCAGTGGACTAAAGAGTATTTGCCCTCGTTGCAGAAACGTATGAAGTGGTCCGGGTTTCTACGAAATGTTGACGCTGGAGACCTGGTTCTAGTCGTGGATGACTCGACACCGAGATGTTCGTGGCCACTGGGGAGAGTATTGAAGATCTACCCGAACAAGGATGACGGACTTGTGCGCGTAGCGCAAATTAAAACTAAGTCGGGAACTTTTCTTAGGCCCATAACCAAGCTGTGCATATTAGAATGTGCGCAGAAGTGAAACTTTCGTGCCTGTAGTTCATCATATCAAGACTTAGAACTGTCAAGAATTTCTAGAGTCTGAGCGTATTGACACTTTTAAGGACAGCTCATCATACTTGTTCCGTAGTTTTATGTTTTTGTATGTTAAACAGTTCCCTTTTTTGGTCCCTGTTTGGGGGCGGAGATGTAGCGAATATTTAATTAGTGTTTTTCTTGTGAGTGCGTGAGTCTGTACATTTTTGTTCCCACGCGCGTTTTTTCCTCTCGGTTACGTAATATTATGTTAATTTTGGCTAGCTTTTTAAGGTGTGGCGTTTTTAAGTTTTTTTTTGTCGAGTCTTGTGTATCCAGCTCTGCAGTTTAGAGGTCGTACCGTTTGTTAACCGAACCTGTCAGTGATTCGTGAGGAAATATGTTCCAGATAAGTCTAGAGACACCGTTAAATTTGTGCACGATTTGCTGAGAAGAATTGATTATAGTTCGCGTTACAAAGGTTTAGGTTTTTTTTGAAGTTCTATAGCGATCGGCTATACTAGTTTATTCTATTTTTATCTAATTATTGTACCGGAACAACCTTACCGTCGATTAACAGTTTGCCTTTTATAAAACGTACTTTCTTGCCTTCTTCAAAAGCTCTTTTCATCATTGGTAGAGCTTTCTTTCGGAGTTTGAAATCACCGGTTGTGAAGTCCTCGACTAATCTTACTCCATTAAGCAAGTTTTTCTTCTGTGGGTTCTTCGCGGCTCGAAGTAGGTTCCTCTGGAATTGTCTACTATACAATTTCGCAATAATATGCCTGGGTTTGCCATCCTGTCTTCTTCCTGTGCGATGAGCATTTTCTAATTCTTCATGAGCTTCTTCGAAGCCAAGAAGTGTGAAGTTGTCTGAAACAATAGCCATGCAGTCTTCACCTTCTTCTTCTTCAACACCTATCAGGCGAATATTGAAGTCGCGGGAGTATCTTTCTAAGTGTTCCAATTTATTCTTAAGTTCTCTCTTTGCTGTCAATCGCTTCAACCGTAGACTTCGTAGAGGTTAAAGAAACCTTAATCCGGTCCATCTCTTCGTCAAGTACTTGAGCTTTGTTATTCAGGTTATCTATCTCGTCAATTTTCGACATTACACTTTCTATCTTGGCTAACCTGGCGTTCGTGTCTTGCTAGAAGTCAGTTAGATCTGCACTTAGTTTCCTTATTTGACCGGTGAGGTCGTTCCGCATGGACTTTAACTCTTGCAGAACTTCAGCAGTCATGGCGTCTTTGTGTGTCGGCGTTACCTTTCTACTTTCCTTCGGCGGTTCGTGTTCACGTTGTTTATGGCTGCCTAAAATTGCCAGTTGCTTTCCGGATCGTAAACGTTTACCTGACATGAAACATTACACCTTTTGCTCTTCATTTACAGAAAATAAACATTCATTTGGGTCAAAATTTGTTTCATTTAAGTCAATATACTCTCAATAACACCAATATGACCTTCATTTGCGCGTAAGGAATGTTCACGAATAACATTTGCATATATGTTAACATTCAAAATCATCAAAAGATAAACAATACGATCCTTTGACATTCATTGACTGTAAATGTATTTTCATTTTGGTCGAAATGAAATTCGTTGTCACGAAACGACAATCATTTACACTTTTGGACGATCCTTTTTCAACAAAAGACTTTCAATAACACAATTTGCATGAGAACGCACAATCAATTGCATTAATATACAATCATATCCATGAAGGTAACAATCTTTAGTGCGATGGGACAAACATTACAGTGTTTTCTCCTAACGTTAAGAGAAAACAATCGCTCATTAGCGTAGTTCTTTTGAAAAGAGATACTCTCGCCCAATGTTCATAGAAAATTTGACCACAGAACAACATGCAAGCGGACCGTATGTATTTTTTTAAATCATATTTTGACAATCCTCCCCTTGCAGATATAAATTCGGCCACCTACGGAACTCTTTGCGTACAACTCAGAGGGAAATTGTATCGCACTCAGCTGTTGTAGCAAGCCCTACAACGAAGTATTGGTACAATTACGCGTACGGCAGCTAAATGTGGACAATGGTATCGTTTTATGCAAACGTATTTGCCACGATGCCTCAATAATAAAGTACTCAGTTAAAGGACCCTAGTCAGCCTCCGCCATTTTCGATGCCATCGAAATTATTGATATAGCATGATGAAGCGAATCCTTATTGTTTTACTGTAAGCTGTGTTCCAGAAGGTGTGTTTAATTATCTTGAGTAGTTCTACAGTGATTTTTCTTCGTTTCGACAGACTCCGAATAAAATATAACGGCCAAATTCTCGCATGTACAAACCAAAACAAAGGTGTGGCTGACTAGGGCCCTTTAATTGAGGGATAAACCTTTCAGCGAATTTGATATTCGCTCTTTCAAAAATAAATGTTATTATGACTGTAATGTTTGTCCCATCGCACTAAAGATCGTTACCTTCATGGATATGATTGTATAATAATGCAATTGATTGTGCGTTCTCATGCAAATTGTGTTATTGAAAGTCTTTTGTTGAAAAAGGATCGTCCAAAAGTGTAAATGATTGTCGTTTCGTGACAACAAATTTCATTTCGACCAAAATGAAAATACATTTACAGTCAATGAATGTCAAAGAGTGGTATTGTTTATCTTTTGATGATTTTGAATGTTAACACATATGCAAATGTTATTCTTGAACGTTCCTTATGCGCAAATGAAGGTCGTATTGGTGTTATTGAGAGTGTAAAGACTGTAATGAAACAGATTTGGACACAAATGAATGTTTATTTTCCGTACATGAAGAGCAAAAGGTGCATTCGAAGCAAATTCATGTTAAATAAGAAAAATTTTGAATTTCAGACGGAGCCCAGTAAGACACGACTTCACTCCATCGTGACCACGTGCTCGTTTCCTGCATGACATTAGGTGCTCCTTCATTACAACGTAAACCTTGCATTGAAAAACCAACTGAGTGCGATGCGCGGTAATATATGCACTCAGGAGGAGAAAAAGCAATTAGCATAAACTTGTTTTTGAAAGCAAAGAGCGAAAGAACTAAAAAAATGTTAATGTTTACAACTTCTCGTGATGCGGAATAAACTGTCCATTGACATAAAGCTTGTCAGAAAATTTTGGCTTGATGTAGAACCATTTCGCGGTCGGCATAGCGTAAAAAATCTTGCAATTATTGAGCGAGGGTCATCGTGCTAGGCTTCCCCACTCTGTGAATTCTTTGAAATAAGCCACTTGCACTAAGAGGTCACGTGACCAATGCTTTCCTTAAACAGTGAGTTGTAATCTTGCTGTTACCAAAAATTGATAGAGCACATAAAAATTATCTTACACCCGAAATTTGAGAGGAAATGCATTGAAGGGAGATATTTTATGGTACTTTGATTTTTCAACAAAGTAGTATGATTTGTATTGGCCGCCATGTTGGAGGGCATACTCTTGCCCTCCAACATGGCGGCCAAAACTACTTTTTGCTCATATCTTGTTAAATGTTTGATAGTTTCATACAGATGTGCTATAAATGTTAATACATCATCTATTCAACATTTCCATGAAGTTTGAGTGCAAAATTTGTGTCAGAAAGCGGTAATTTATAGTTTTAAAAATCAAGTTTTGGTCACGTGGCCAGCTACGGACGTTCTCATTTTAAGCAAATGGTGCGGGTTTGAAAACCAAATAACTATTATTTTCTTTAAGAGATGAACCACTAATAGTGTTGCGAAGGCAAAATCATGTAACTTTCATTTTCATAAAAACGATGTCACATTACCTCTTAGTGCAAGTGGCCTATTCGATGCTGTCGCGCGGGTTCGAAATTTGCATTTCTTCTTCCATAAACTTATAAATAATCTGTTTCATGTTTTCAGGCTCCTGCTGAGTACCTTGCCCATCCATGACATTTTTTTTCTGCGATGCCCATAAACATTAAGTTTTCCCTTCTACTGTAATGCTCTTGATATAGCAATTGTTTGCTAAGATCATCAATGGACTTCTGAGAAGCCTTCAGGTCGCGTTTAAGGTCAGCGATCTCTCCATCGTTGAAGTCCACACTGTCCTCGAGTTTCTTGACCGGTTTGTTGGTGTTATGAACTTTCTCCTTTAAGTTGTGGACCTCTTTATCGAGACCAGCAACGGTGTCTTCTATATTTGACACGGCCTTCAACAAGTTGTCCAGTCGGTTCTAAATGGTGTCAAGCTGCAGTAATTTGGCAAGAATCGTGTCCATTTTCTTGGTGAGCAGATCGACAGCTGAAGTAAATTCGAAACTATCGTCGTTCATTCCTACCCGACAAGCACTTTTTACCTCTGGGGATGTTGCACTATCAGACAGTGATTCTGGTCTGCCTTTTCTCGTAAATAATGACTATACCGACAACACTAAACACGGAGTGCCTTACTGCACGTCCTACCCATCATGCCCAGTTCCCAGTCTTGTCAAAACCAACTCTTAAATCCAAAATCCACAGGCGTTGTTCAGCTCAAGCACGACTCAACTCAACCACAGTCGACAACATCAACAACATCGTCCTGGGCCCATAACCTGATATTTTCGCAAGGTTAAACAACCCTTTAATCGATCTCCGGGGGTTACACACACAAGTAAAAGTATAACAGAATAAGCTCTTTAAACTTAAATTCAAGCGAAAAAACAGTAGTTTCAATAACAAAAGAAAAATCACTATCACCAGTGAGAGGTTTAATTAAATATTCCCGAGAAGTAGTGTGCATACATTAGTATTCAAAATAGCAACAAAATAACAACAGTTCTGTGTTTCTATCCACGATTTTTAACCAATTAGCGTACGTATTTTCTTAGGACTGTTTTATAAGTGATTTTTTTATGGCTGTAGCGGGAAGAATCGCTCTAGAAGGCGTACATTCATAGAGATTGCGTTATCCCGTGATTTATCCAAAGTTATGCCGATTGTCAAATCAATTTTGCGTCTACACAAGCTAAGGAAAACTTCAAGCGCAATACTGTACCTATTCTGATGGTCATCTATGGTCTCGCATAACATCAGCAGCTCCAAAATCCCAACCAAATTGTAGTCAACGGTAGTTAAAAGCTAATGATACATACGAAAATAGTTTTTGCTGCACTCATAGGAAAAGTTTAGTTTTCAATTCCTTAGAAGCAAAATGCACGGGGATGATCTTGAAGCACATTTCGTCCCAAAGCCTCTGTCATAAGTGCTTTCAACCAGGCGGAAGTACCAATACATTCTTCACAAAAAATAGTACATTACAGTTGGAAAGATACTGCAGAGGAAAAGAACTTCTTTATCCAGAACATCAAGCTTGATGATCAACCTGTGAATGCCTAGTCCTCCATAACTGTATGTTCTGTGCTATTCGAACATTTCTTTTACTATAGAACTTGTAGGGAATGTTTTAATACTGTGTATGTGCACGTGCACTTGCCTGCGCGCAATTACACGAATCGAAATTCGAGCAACGTCATAAAAAATGGCGAAATGACAAGAAAGTCGTGAGCAGAGGATGCTCGGTACAATTCAGTAAAATCACCATATTGATACGAAAGCGTGAACCCCTCGGAACTAAAAAAAACTGAGCGGTTTTGTTTAGGCTTGGAATGATTACCTCTTTTGCTTTTAGTCTTTTTGACAGAAAAAAATGTGAAAATGTTGGCTAATCCAAGTAACTTAAATTCTAACGGGAAACCGCTCAATAATTTTTTTATATACGTTTTTGGGGGGCATAAAACTGAAACGAGAGGTAAAGAAGAGTCTTATTCCTACAGCACTCTTGCTACACAGGCTACGCAATGTTCAGCTGAACAGAAATGCTTGCAGACATAGTCAGTAGGTGCTTTATTTTTCAAGCGTCCTTGGAAGTAAATCATATATAGACTTTTCGAAGAAGAAAAAAACAAAGCATAGCGCAAGAACAGAGACATCCAACTTGCAGACAGAAACAAACGTACTATTTTAG
Organism: Platygyra sinensis; assembly: GCA_019787425.1. Classification (NCBI taxonomy): domain Eukaryota; kingdom Metazoa; phylum Cnidaria; class Anthozoa; order Scleractinia; family Merulinidae; genus Platygyra; species Platygyra sinensis. The sequence continues at coordinate 44,071 of JAHPZR010001492.1, forward strand.
GGGGGCATCGTCGAGTACCCAGTCCCCCTTTGCTCTCGGTCACAACGTGGTAAGAACTGAAGAGAAGAGGTATAGATATTATATGCCAATTCACTCGGTCATTATTGGTTAACATAATTCAGTCCCTGAACTCTCATCCTGTCCGTCCTATCAATAAGATGAGGTAGGAGGGGTTTACAAATTTGTTTCTAGTTAACGCTGCAATAACGAGAGGCACCTCTTCACCAGACTTCTCCGGGCCGGATCGCTTTGCTATTCACCGCTCGCCCGCGACGTAAAAGCCATAGTTAACGCTACGGCAACGACATCAAATTAAAGTATCTACAATTATACGTCAGGACCAACCATTTTACCCTGTGCATCTTGAACGACGAACTGAGAAACTAAATTGGTTTCAACGGATAATCTGTTCGATTGAGTGTATAAAGACGGCCATCAGATGAATTATATAGGGTTGGATGGTAACGTGTGTCGGTATGAAGTTGAGAATTCGTCAGAAGAAACTATCTGGTTTGTACAAAAATAAACAATGAACTGAGGGCGTAAGGCGCCTGATAGTTTGTCCCTTTTTCACAATAAAACGGCAGAGGCATAATCCGTCTGTGCCAATTATGCATCTTTAGAATAAAAGATGGCACCGACCCATGGTCATTTATAGACGAAATTCCTGGATTCCATTCAACCCCAAGCAATAAACAATGACGATTGTGTCAAATTTCTTAGTCATTTTTCCTCCGACGTTTAACGAAGGAGGGACATTTGATAGATCAGGACATCATAATGATTTGCATGCATGGCTACTCGGGCATAAAAATAAGTTTCTCAGAAATTTGTTTCCATTTTTTTAAGCTGTTAAAGGTTTGATATGGGTTGTTTAGTTTGTTAATGAAGAGTGTCACTTTTTACTAAGGGCTCCTACTCTTAATGACTGAAAAATGGCCACTGCGACAGAATACACTACAGAGCAACTGAACTACTATAGGATTTGTTATGTTGCCACTGATATTCTACCTGAGGGTCTCCGATCAATCTTCAAACAAGAATGGGACAATCGTTACATGATAACAAAGGGAGAATGGAAAGACGAGCCACGGAATGGGATGGACTTTTACAATGCGGAGACCCCGAGAAACCAAAGACGAAATGCGCATCTCTTGAACACCATGACTAACGGAAATAGATCTGAATGGGATTGTACCATGCTTTTTTACGCTGTCCTGTTCTCTGATTGTATTGGCTCCACCCTGAATCCTGTTGTGCAATCAAATGTGGAAGATCTCAGAAGATTTCGGAATGAAGAGTTTGCTCATATGTCACGAGGCCAGCTCTCAAACGGAAAGTATCAAAATGCTATGGGCAAACTTCATAAAGCATTTCAAGGCCTCGGTCTTTCCACTGTGCAAATTCAAGACCTTGCAAAACAGACAACATTTCCCACAGAAGAGTTAGGAGATATCTTAAACAAAGTTGAAGTCCTGAAAAAGGAACTTCAAGAAAACGAAAAACAAAAACAGCGCCTTAAAGATCAGCTGAAGGAAAACGAAGAGCAACAAAAAAGCCTTGCACACCAGTTACAAAAGAAGGAAGAAAGACGGCAAAGCCTTGCGGATCAGTTACAAGAAAGAGAACAACAACGAAAGAGCCTTGAGGATCGACTACTCCAAAAAGAAGAGCATCAACACGGCCTTGAAAATCAACTAAAAGAAAATGAAGCGCAACGAAAGAGCTTGGAAGATCAACTCGAGGAAAATGAAGACCAGCGACAGCTTCTTGTGGATCAGCTACAGATTAAAGACGTACAACAACAGAACCTTGTTGATCAGCTGCAGCAAAGAGAAGAGCAGCTACAAGTCCTTGAGGATCAATTACAAAATGATTCTCCATCATTTTGCATTCTTCCCCCAAAACCTTCACATGACATGGCAGGCCGCACCCGTGAAGTTGCTGAAATTACACAACAGCTCAAAGAGCTTAAGCAGGCTGATGAAAAAAATTTAAGTTACCTGTACATCTCTGGGAATCCTGGAAGTGGTAAATCTCAGTTGGCCGGTCTCGTAGCGAAGCAATTTTTCGACAATGCCCAAAAGGATCCCAACGCTAAAGCTTTTGTGATGACGTTAAATGCTGAAAGCATAGACACACTACTGGAATCGTATTTCTCTTTTGCTCGTCATTTAAAGTGTCCCGAATATGCAGTCACAAACATGCTTCAATCCAAGGATTTGAAGACAGACGAAAAGATTATCCATCTAAAGACGCTGATAAGTACAAGAGTTACTTCTTACACGTCATGGCTACTGGTTGCGGACAATGCCAAAAGTATTTCCCAAGTGCTAATTCATTTGCCAGGACCTGGAAACGAGCAGTGGAAGGGAGGACAACTGCTCATAACAACACAGGACACCGCGTCAATCCCATTACCAAGCTCTTTCATTGGTCACATCTCTGTGAAAAAAGGTATGAAGCCAGACGATGCGTGTTCTTTATTAGCCAATCTTTCAGGTATCGCTGACAGTGGTGTGGAAATAAAGGTTGCCGAAGCATTAGACTACCAACCTCTTGCCTTAGCAAGCGCCGCTACTTATGTCAAACAACTTCGACAGAGCATAACAGCAGCACGTTTTGGCTGGAATAACTACCTGGAGAAATTAGGAAAGGGTCAGCGTTCAACCACTGAGACCATTCTTGCTGATACCAATCCAAGCTACCCAAAATCCATGACAGAAGCAACAAAATTAGCCGTACACGAAATTGTGCAATCCGACAAAGTCATCAATCACACGCTCAGTTTCCTTTCCTTGTGCGCACCCGAACCACTTAGCCGAGACATCGTGATTAATTTCATTCTCGATGTAGACGAAGAAATTCAAGATAAAGAGATGATCATCACAAGGATCCAAAGATGTTCCCTGATTTTACTTCAAGAGGAGGATGGTGACATCTTCATTGGCGTGCATCAAATTGTGCGTGATGTTATTCAGTCTTTAAAAAAGGAATATTCTAAGAGCGTGCAACTCAAAGCCGTGGGTGGTGCAATTACAGCTTTCAGCCAGTTCATAGACGATTCATTACCAGAGAATAAGTGGTTATACATTGATACCGTTGTAAAAACCCAACGTGTTGCTCCGCATTTGATAAGCTTGATTATGAAAATTGAAGAACTTATTTTGAAAGAAAACATTCCTCGCATTATTAAAACTGAATCTGACCTGTTAAAACTGGGCAAAACTTGTGCACATCATTGTCACTTTAATTCGGCAAGAAGATATTATGAATACTCTTTAGAAACTTTTCAAGGAATGAACAGGCGTGACGATGTCGCTGTTGCAACTACCTACAGTAACTTGGGTTCTGTTCATCAAGAGTTAGGCGACTTTGAACAGACAAAGGAATTTCATCAACGTGCTCTAGATATTCAACTGAAGAAGCTCGGTCCAGAGCATGTCAATGTTGCAGCTACTTACAATAACTTGGGTTCTGTTTATCAAAAGTTAGGCGACTTTGAACAGGCAAAGGAATTTCATCAACGTAATCTAAATATTACGCTGAAGAAGCTCGGACCAGAGCATGTCAATGTCGCAACTGCTTACAGTAACTTGGGTTCTGTTTATCAAGAGTTAAGCGACTTAAAACAGGCAAAGGAATTTCATCATCGTGCTCTAGATATTAAACTAAAGAAGCTCGGTCCAGAGCATGTCAATGTTGCAGTTACTTACAGTAACTTGGGTTCTGTTTATCAAGAGTTAGGCGACTTCGAACAAGCAAAGGAATTTCAGCATCGTGCTCTAGATATTCAACTCAAGAAGCTCGGACCAGAGCATGTCCATGTTGCAGCTACTTACACTAACTTGGGTTTTGTTTATCAAAAGTTAGGCGACTTTGAACAGGCAAAGGAATTTCATCAACGTGCTCTAGATATTCAACTGAAGAAG
>JAHPZR010001493.1:0-5000 GCA_019787425.1 Platygyra sinensis
TTAAAATATATTTGTCGTAGTTGTAGAGGGGTTAAGTAGTGCCGCAGTTTGAAAAAGATACCAGAATTCCTTGCAACTCGGGAGCAGACAAATGATATGTGTTGTTTCCAGTTAATTTTATCATCAATAAGCACTCCAAGATATTTTACGTGGTCTTTTCTTTCTAAGGGGAACGTGTTGCCACCATTGTCCTGAATGCTTACATTTATAGGGGTATTTAATCGCTTTTGGGGTGATTTAATTATCATAAAATTAGTTTTAGAGAAATTTATCGACAGTTTGTTTACATCACACCAAGCTTTCACTTTAAATAGTTCTTGGTTTATAATTGTTTCGAGTTGCTTAGAGTTGTCAGAGGAGATAAAAATATTTGTATCATCAGCGAATAGGCGGAAAGAGAGTTTTTGAGAACAATAGGAAATGTCATTGATATAGAGCAAAAAGAGTAGTGGTCCAAGTGTACTACCTTGAGGAACTCCACAGATGACCGTTCGTTTGGTAGATTGAGAATCCCCTAGAGAAACATATTGTTGCCTGTTGGTAAGATAGTTGGTAAACCAATTGAGCGGAATTCCCCTTATTCCATATTTTTCGAGTTTCTTAAGTAAAATAGCATGGTTGACGGTGTCGAACGCTTTAGCGAAATCCAGGAAAACGCCGCAGGTATAGAGATTATTATCAATTGATTTTTTGAGATTATCTGTAATTTCTGTTATTGCTTGTTCAGTGGAATGTCCCTTTCTAAACCCGAATTGGCATTCGTTGATAATCTTGTATTTTTCAATATAACTAGTGAGTTGTTTATAAACGAGCTTTTCAAATATTTGTGAAAATGAAGAAAGTGTTGATATTGGGCGGTAGTTTTCTGGAATAAGGCTGTCCCCTCCTTTGTCAACCGGGGTTACTTTAGATATTTTAAGGACATCAGGGACTATTCCCTGCGAGAAGGAATTGTTGAATATGGAAGCCAGAGCCTCGCTTATATGGTTATGTGCAAGTTTTATACATTTTGTTGGTATGCCAATAGTTGATTTGTTAACATTTAGACCTTTGATTAAATCAGAGACCTCTTGTGGACAAATAGCCCTAAACATGAAACTTCTCGAAGGTGCATGATTAATATGCTGTGTTGGGTCTATGTCAGGGATAGGTGGAAGCTGATCGGCCAGTTTTGGTCCAACATTAATAAAGTGCTCATTTAGTTTGTCGCAAATACTGCTCTGGTCAGTGAAGCTTTTATTATTATAGAGAAGCTTAGAAATTAATGTCTTCTTTTTCGTTCCTCTGTTAATTATCATATCAATGAGCTTCCATGTCGCTTTTAAATTTCCTTTGTTAATGGCAAATTGTGAATCGAAATAATTCTTTTTAGCTTGTAATTTTATTCTATTTAATTTATTATTGAAGGCTTTGTATTGACTAATTTTGTCAGGGTCATTACTTAAAAAGTGTGATTTGAATAATTTATGTTTTTTTTTAATTGAGGCTAGGATACCTTTTGTTAACCATGGCTTGTTCAATAGTTTTCTTTTTGACTGAGAAGCTCTTTTCAATGGAGCATGTTTTTCAGTGAGTCGCTCTAGGACACGAATTACACTATTAATACTACTATTAACGTCTGAGTCAACAAGGGTCAAGAAATTAATTTGTTTCAGATCATCAACGAATTTGGCATTATTAAAATGAGAGAAGTCTCTAAAATAGCGTTGTTGCTGGTGGTAAGGGAGAGTAGAAGAGAAAGTGCAAAAACAAGGGAGGTGGTCAGTAATGTCAGCTAAGCAAATTCCTGATTTTATAACTTTTTCAGGTGCATTTGTATAAATGTGGTCTATTAAGGTCTTTGAGTGATAGGTTATACGAGTTGCTTTAGTTATAAGTGGCATGTAGCCCAATTCAAATAGCATGTCAAGGTAGTCAGAGGTTTGATTGTGGGAAGTATAAGAAAGGAAATTCACGTTGATATCGCCAGCCAAATATGCCTCGTAACCAGACTGGTTCATAAAATTCAATTTTTCTCGTAAGGTGTCCTGGAATTTGGATAATTGGCCTACTAAGGGGTGTCTGTAGATACATCCAATGATAATATTTTTGTTTTTATGTCTAGGAATTTCAATGAAACAGGTTTCAACCCCCTCAAAGTCAAATTCAATATCTTGTCTTCTAATAAATTCAATATCTTTTTTAATATAAAGGCCCACGCCCCCTGCATTTGTAGGCGAGTGCTTGCTAATGAACTTATAACCTTGAATCGCAACGTTGCTAAGATTATCTTCACTCAGCTTAGTTTCAGAAATAGCAATGACACTAGGCATTTCCTTACACATCAGCAAAATATCATTTAACATAAATAGAGCGCATATCAGGATAGTGTCACCATTCAATTTCATGCGAAGGCAACTTGGGGAACTGAGCCGCAAAATTGGAACTGATATTCTCTCCGTGTATAAAGTCGAAAGATCGGACCTGAGATTATACCCCGGATTATAACGCCTTCCAAACTAAAATGTGGCATTCCAATTTGGGAAGATTTCGAAGAGTGTTGGTATTTGATGCTGAAAAAGTTTGTGTTTCCGAAGGTTTTGGCTAATTGAAAGAAGAAAACAAAGTGTTCAGTTGAGTCCAGCAGGGACAGTATGTCCAGTTTAACCAAAATGTACAATTCATGTAAAAAAGATCGTCCATCGCGCTTTCCTTTTAAGAGAGATTTAGAGTTTCTGATCCCCTGGTCTATAAAGAACAGACCAAACGGTCTTCCATCTATAATTCTAAAAGGATTCAGAATTTCTGATCCCCCCTAATCAGAATACAGGACAGAAAGAGTTGTCTATAATTCTACAAGAATTCAGAATTTCTGATTCCCAAGACTTAAAGAGATTCAAAAAAATCTGATCACCCAGTCCACAATTTGTCAGAGCAAAACAGCCATCTATTTATACGTCTAAAAGGATTCAGAATTTCTGATCCCCATCACCTCACGGGACAAAAACGGCTATCTGTTCATGCATGGTTCTAAAAGCATTCAGAGTTTCTGATCCCCCTCACCAAATCAGGTAACATGATAGAAAGAGCTGTCTAATTCCTGGTCCAGCATGACTTTAAGGGACTCAAACATTTTGATCCCTCAGTGAATAACTTATCAGAACAAAACATATCATTAACATGTTGTGGAGTGCTTCGTTCCCTTGGCGTGCTCGCATCATCATCTTTTGGGGAATCAGTAAATATTCGTTCTGCGGGTGAGCGTGTGCATGTAATCGTTCTGATAACTCGCCGAAATCGCGTTAGATCGGCCTGAGGAGCTGGCAGAAAACAAAAAAATACAACACAGCAATAGGGTAAGTAGATTTTATTTACAAAATTTATGCAGAATTAACTTTTCCAGTAAAACCGTTGAGTTCCCACACAAACCTTTATAAATTCAAACCGTTGTAACACAACACCTCCATATGCTGGAGGGCGAGAGTCACGTTTCGCGTAGACAAAATTCTATTGTTATTTAAGGTATATGCCAGTGATGTGTCACGTTTCGTTGAACGTTAGCGTACAAGTAAAATATATATATAACTCCTCGCATTGTGAGCTTGGGTTGTCCTGTGAGGCACAGGACAAAGCTAAACAGACGTACTTAATCATGTAAGATTTAAAACTAAGGCATCTAAGGTTGTTTCTGACCTGAATCAACTTATTGTTGACGGACTGTATTTTGACTGTCACTCCTAACATGATAATTACTCTTCAGAGGAATGTTGTTCCTGAAAACTTTTGCTCGGCCGCCCTGACGAGAAATACTCCAACAGCTTCTCCTTGTCGGAGGTCTTCACTGTGAAGGTACTTTGCTTAGAGGCAGATGATCTGTTCGCGACTAAACAGCTAGTCGGCAGAACGTTGAATTCGCCCCAACATAGTTAATTAACTATGGTCGCATGCTCAGGTAATGTATCAGTCACACCCCGGAAACACCATACAAAAAAAAAAGACTTCATTGTTGTCTGATTTGATGATCTGACACTGTGTACGTGTGATGCTGAACAATTCTTCACAAATCTCTGCATTTTCAGTGGATTTGTCTTGCTATAGAAAATGGAAAGTTTTTAGTCTGTTCGGCTCACTAAGCTATTTTAGATTACGCTGAGTCAGTTTACACGCACTCATAATATGCCCAGTAATATGCCGGTTTTCAAATTTCGCGCCATTGTTCTCTTGGGAATAACTGAACAGTAACACAATGCATTACTCACATGTTTTAACAGATACTGAGAGTCCCTGATTCTAGTCGCGTTCTTGTCAAAGATGGACACTGATCCAAGTAGTCACGATCTCTCTCTTAAAGTATTTGACGATAGTACCGATACGCCGTGTTCAAGCTTGGGCGATTATATTTATTTCACAGCACTCCCCGTCAAGGATTCTCGACTCAGTATTCTAGTTGAACCGGAGATCTCTTCAGATCAGGAGGACGAAATTTAAGTATTTGATATGGATACGAGTTCTGGTGAGTTTTGTTCTTTGTATTAGCCTCTTGGCCTCAACTCAGCTTCTATAGCTACACGAGACAGTCTGAAAAAGTTCTGAAAATCAATGTAAGCTTCGATTCATCTTTCCTGATCGATAAATAGATCATTATCATACCCTGAAGCTGGCAGAAATACCACTTTCATTTTGTGAGGCTATAAAAAAATTATAAAAGATGTATTTGCATACAGAAATTCATTTTGTCGGAAGGCTGTGAAGAACGAGTCATATCACAATAGATACTGTTGTTATGATTATGGAAATAAGTGACCATGTATTATATGGAGTTTTGTCCAACTAAAAAAGTACCCTTCAGTAATAGATGCGATTATTTTATCTGTCGAGACACAATATCATCTTAAGGGTCGAGGGACTATACAGGTTCATAGATGAACGAGCGTTTAGACAAAAACAAGTTTCCGTCACCATCGCGGCTACATAAAAAGCAAGGCGGATAGTAATAAACAAAGCGGGTTGTCTTTGGCGGT
>JAHPZR010001493.1:12500-42500 GCA_019787425.1 Platygyra sinensis
GGCAGCAATGTCCAAAATGGGACTTGTTTGCTGCCGATTGATAAGATGACTAACATGATATGTTTTGCGACTATCTACAGCCTTCTTTTGATTGCTTCACTTGTGGGGAATTTCTTGCTTATCTTCGCGTCTCTAAAATCGAATATGACGATGAAACTTTTGATAGCCAACATAGCAGCGACAGATGTTTTATTCTCCATAGTCCACTTTCCTCGAGAGATTCTGGATCTGATCAAAGGTTCCACAGCTGTTCTTGTCCATGGATGGATTGGACATGTCCTTTGTAAGACCTGCGCCTTCACTACTGATGCTACCGTTGCAGTTTCTACACTCTCCTTGGTTCTGGTTGCTGCTGACAGATTGGTGGCAGTTATTTTTCCAGCAAAATATATTCAAATCGCTGTCAAAAAGCGACGCTTTCTCATTCTTTCTTCTTGGATTTTAGCGATGGCAATTCATTCTCCATATTTCTACACTTTCCGTTTAGATACACTCAATGGCGAAACTTTTTGTATCACAAACTGGGAGCCGGCCTTCAATCATGAGTCAACACATATCCGCTACTACACTACGTTACTAGTTACTGTTCTGATTGCGCCGCTGATAACAGTGGCTATAATACAAACTATAACCTTGCTGAAACTAAAAGCCGACAAAATGCAGCAATTTCGTTCTTCCCTTGTTAATCAACGACACAAACAAAGGACCAAAATGCTTGTGAAGATGTCTGTAGTGATCGTTTTGGCTTTTGCATTGTGTTGGCTACCTTTTATTGCCTTTCAGTTTCTTCTTCTTTTCTTTTCCAGTTCAATTCCAAATTGCAGTTTTGGTTTTACAATATTTAATCAGCTTGCCATTCTTTTTGCCTCTTGTCATTGCATGGTCAACCCATGCATTTGCTTCACGTTTTTGGGCCGAATTCGTATTGGTCTAAAATCCATTAATGCAATATCGCGGGAAAAGAGTTCTACTTTCATAGAAACAAGATTATAGCAATACACGCATTTCCTGATTCGATTGAACCTGAACCACGCATTTCCTGATTCGATTGAACCGCCAGCCATCTCAAATATCTTCCTTATCTTTACGCGTGATCAAACTGATTTCCTATTTATATTTATGACTCGTACACAGGAATAGGTGTGCAGCTCGAACTGTGAGCCTGAGTGTTTAATGCCGTCCGAGTATCGTTACAAAGCTCAAATAAGACATTAGTTACAATAACACCTGTAAGTAAATACCACTCAGGCCATAAAGTTTGTGCAACCGCCTGATACGAAAACCCAAAAACCCAGTGGGAAAAATTAAATGGGAACGTATTCCCCAACCAAATGCAGGTGCACTAACCTCTGGGGGCTAGAGGTGATGTAAGATTACCAGACATACAAGATGAAATGAACTTAAATTAAAATTTGAAAGTTCGAGAGCTGAGATGAATACATTACAACCTGTCAAACCTTATATATGGTTACAACAATAGAATAAGTTAATGCCAAAGCGGCACCCGAGCATTTCATGCCAACAGGAAAATATTTACATTCTTTGTCGCTGTCACTTACAGTTCAGCTCAACCGAATGTAAATACATTTCTTAAAAGCTAACTAGATGTAATAGTGGCACTCTACGATTCTTAATGAATGAGCTAGTAGTTAGAGATCTTATTCTCTTGCTAGTAGCCGTTATTATATGAATATCAGAAAAGCAAAATAATGTGACGGGATCGTTTTGTTGCAAATATCAAATTTTTATGTTAGTTAAGCATTGCATGCAAAGTTTGGAATAAAGATGTAATCTTGTTTTGAGTTAAGCCTTTTTTACCCCTCCATCCCCCTTTGGGTCAACTTTTGCTGAGTATGTGCTGTTGGTATTTCAGAAACCCTGCCCCATTTTAGACATTTTATAATCTATTCTGTGACCAGTAATAGACCCCGTCTTAGTCATTTTTACGCAAATATAATTTTCGCGATCTCGTCGTAGTCACTTTCTGTTTATGCACCTATCTTATAAAGCCATTGCCGGATCTATTTCATCTTCAAATGAGCTGAAGTTTCCCATTAAAAATGACTACTTGCTATAATTTTCTTACCGGCAAATTCCCAAAAATGTCCGATACATTCTACTAACTATACATGTATTGAAAATGCAACCCATTATAGTCAATCAAGTTGTGAAAAGGCGACCCCATCAAACCGCACATCCACATATTAGCCTATTATTAGGAAGTAAACTCATCCCGAAGATAGAGCCGTGGAAGGACCTAATCATAGTCTTCGAAATAATAAAGCTTTTTTTATTGTTTGTCTCACGATGTAGTCACTTAAGATGTAGATCGCTACGTTTCGACTTCGACTAATTACACGGCACTACATCACGAATGTCGGCTGTGATTGACGCATTTCGATCCTCCCACTGTTTCATTGCTATAAATAAATAAAAATAATAACCTTTATTGTATATATAGCGAGAATTTTAGGCAATAAACCTTGCAAATAGAATTCTATATGTGCTATATTTCACCGGTGAAAAAAGCTATACGTACAATCAGGTTTGCGTATAGCGTTCTTCACATGTGAAAAATATAACCAATCACCGTTCATGATAGAATCACTAAGCCAATCAGAGCTAAGCACTCTAATGGCTTCCGAGAAGCGCGGGCTTGAAATCAGCGTCCGCTTGAAGTTTGTGTCTCAATAACATGGCTTCGGTTCCCGTTTTACTTCACTTTCGGAAAAACAGCAATGGAATATATCTACCAAATATCTTGAGCGCTAGAACTTCAGTTTGAGAATCAATGGCCATTCAAGAAACCGAGGAAGTAAAATTTAACATCAGAAAGCCAACAACATTCAAGGAGGAACATTCGAATTTAAACAATGTAAGTCAACAATGTCCGAATTTGTCTTTGCACAGCGCGAAACGTCGCCATGACATGATTGAATCTGACAGTAATTATGGACAAACGAAAAGATTTCTCACTATGTATTTACGAATTCTCCCCTATTATATTTAAGCTTGTGTAGGCTCGTTGTACGCCTGTATCTGGACTGGAAAGCGGATTTGTTTTTCATTACGCTCGGTCATTCATTACGTTCTCAGCGTTCTGCATGTAAACTTATGGTGCCGGAAAAAAACTGAAACTGATTTAATGGTTGTGTGTAATTCTCGTTATATATACAATAAACAGATTACAGCATAGAAAGTGCTTTGAACGGATTTTTATTCACTCGTTGCAAAACTTTGAAAACTCACTCGTTCGCTGCGCTCACTCGTTCGTTTTGCAAAGTTTTGCAACTCGTGAATAAAAATCCGTACGTCGCACTTTCTATGAAGTAATCTATTTTTATTTACCCTCGGCAGTGTTTATGGCACAAGTGCTAGTGGGCCGAGCAAACAACTGAAACAAATATTTCAAATCGAACATAACATTGTTAAGAATCCCAACTGGCCGGAGGCAAACTAGTTGACTATTTACAAGCGTGGCCGAGGATATGAAGTCTGGGCTACCGAGAAACAAATCCAGGTAGTGGTCAGAGCGGGACTCGAACCCGGGACCGCTGGATTGCGAGTCCGACACGTTGACCACTCGACCACGACAAAACACTTTTATTTTGTCAGTAAGGTCACTAGACTCCACACACTAAATAAGTTCATGGTTTCTTTTCACCAACTTTCCCCTCATCGAATCTATCGACTTAAATATAATAATACTTGGGCTGTTTTTCACCTTGTCATAAATAACCTTACCAAAACGTTTAATGAGAAATTTGTTCCCTTCTACTGAATGTCATGGAGAATGAGAAATTTCTTAACAATAACTTCACTGCCGATTCCTCTCAGAGGGCTGCTCGCAGGAACAACTGTTTGTATCAGTTTTAAACTGCATGCATTTCAATGATGAAAAGAACAGTACACGTAAGCTTAATCATATGAATTTTATGTTCTCATGGCCAGAACTTATATCTCACTATTGTCCTGATGTTTTCCTTAAGTACCACTCGAACATCAAATTCGTATCTTCTCGCGGCAGCGTGTAATATCCTTTACATATTACATGACACACAATAACTATAAATTATTTTACCTCACTACAAAAACACTTCAATCTTTTATTGTCCAAGTGTATACTTCCAATCTTTTATTTTGCAAGTGTATACTTCCAATATTTCATTAGACAAGTGTATATTTCACGAGAAAAGCTCGGTGAATTTAAGTGAAGAGGACATTTTAAGCGCATCTTCGTTTTATGATTTATTAAGGTTTTCCGAAAAGCTTAATAAAACATAAAACGAAGATACCGTTTGATTGGTTATTTTTGTTTTCTGTTTTGTTTCTCTCTTTTTTTGCTTGTTTGTTTGTTTGTTATTTTGCTGAAAAAGAGAGAGAATGGCAGGCCGATGGGAAGTCGCTGTCACTCAGAGAATAGAGCACTTTATTTAGATATATTCAAATTCAGCTTCATAGTGAGGATCCGAGGACACAAACAAAAGAAATTGAATAGATGGTCATTTAATTTCCTTTGATTGTTTCCTCTTGGCCTCGCTGCCAAGTTGAGTGTTAATATATCAATAGTGGTCTATAGGGAGTAAACGCGGCGGGGGGAGGCACCGGGCGGGAATACAATGGCAAGGTGGAAATCAACGGTGGGATTTCCAGGGAGCGAGAAGCGCCGCTTGAGGAGAATTCTTTTTCTCTATTTCACCCGGGGTGAAATAGAAAAAAACGAATGCTCCTTAAGCATCAGTGGCGGATCCAGACCTTGAGTGAGCTAATATAGGGGGGAGGGGGAAGGGGGTTTGTCTTTCTTGCCCTGCCGCTTTTTCTTTCTTTTGTGATTACTTCTTCATTTACCCAAAGTAATGGGGGCGGGCCCAGGCCGCACCCCTAGATCCGCTACTGAGCTAATAACGGAAACAGGAATATCAGAAGCCCCGCTCCCTTCCAGTAAATAACGCTTAAAATATCCTCTACTAAAACTCACGATGTTAACAATCATTGCGCTTTCGAAGTAAAGTAACGGAAAGCTGAATTAACTTTCCGTTACTTTACTTTGAAAGCGCAATGATTGTTAAAGCGACATTGTCACGAGGATTTTGCTGTTTTAGGTCAATTCTGTGCAGTGCTAAAATCATTACTTTAAGGCTTTAATCATAAACAAAAAGCTTTTGTAAAGCTACGAAGAAGATATCAAATAACTTTTATCACAGAGGGCTAACCATAACAAATTTCTTGAGGATTTTTGGAACTCGTGGAATCAAAACTTGAACTGAAAAATTTGCCAATTTTTTCAAATTTCAACCCATTTCCATCCATGCCATCCGTAGCGACAGGCGACAGGAAACAGTTTCAGTACCTTCAAATAGTCTTCGATAGCAAAACTAGATCATTACTTTTGGAATGGATGTTACTAATACCAGGAACGGGGAACGGGGAACGGGGAACGGGGAACGGGGAACGGGGAACGGGGAACGGGGAACGGGGAACGGGGAACGGGGAACGGGGAACGGGGAACGGGGAACGGGGAACGGGGAACGGGGAACGGGGAACGGGGAACGGGGAACGGGGAACGGGGAACGGGGAACGGGGAACGGGGAACGGGGAACGGGGAACGGGGAACGGGGAACGGGGAACGGGGAACGGGGAACGGGGAACGGGGAACGGGGAACGGGGAACGGGGAACGGGGAACGGGGAACAGGAGTCTGGGAACGAGTGTACAGCGGTAAGCCGCTTGAAAATTCAAAATGGCGGACAAAACAAAAGAAAGGGCTCCAAGCGAAATAGTTTGAGTAAGCGTGAGTTTCTACCAGCTGTGCCCGCAGATGACCAGTACGTTCTTGTAAGAACAGAGACTGATTGGCACTGGGATAAACAAAGCTTGTAATGGCGCCTAAGTAGAAAATCGAATCGGATGTCAAGCGCGAGTGCTGAGCAAAAGTTTTCAACATAGCACGACTTCGATTCCATTGACCAGTTTTGCTGCAGAAAAATGCTCACCTGCCATTGAGGCTTGGCAAGTAGCTGGCCTAGATATTATTACACTAGCAGCTCCTAGAAAGTTTTCGTTTGATTCTCATCATGAGTGCAGAAATATTAATCGGTCGAGAAAGGACAGTCCAACACCGCCTGTGTGCAGTCTGCACTCTGCATTTTGTACACACCGATTGGAGTAGCATTTGATAATAGGATATTCGTTTGGTCGTTTGCGGGGTAACAAGGATCAGTATATTGTGGATCCTTCGGGCCAAGGCAAGTTGGGGATTTTTCGTTGATTTGCAGCATTCGCGGGAGTTAATTGTGTGATATCTATCCTTGTTTTTATCACGATAAGTGTATAAATTTGGGGCTCGGCTTGTTTCCTTTTTTCTTAATGTTTTCTTGTACATGTCATCCGTTTGTTTGGCCAATGTCCAAGATTTTTGGATGCTGCTTCGGATTATATTTCTCACTATTATGATCACTGCCTGTCTTGAGTTATCTCAACCAGAAATTTACAACTCTTGGATGTTATTGTATAGTTATCTATGGCTGATTATTTTTGATGTCCTACTTCTTCATATGTGTTTTCCTTTTAATGTTGGTGGAAGTGGGAAAGTGAGACTACACATAAGCTTAAATTAATAAAATTAATAATAAGTGTTTTATGTACATTACCAACAACAAGATGACAAAGGGAAACTTTGTATTATCATACCTGTAAGGATATATTATACCAGAACCAGCAAATATGTTTGAAGCAAATGCTAAATTACCAAAAGGTATCTTAAGAGACTATGGGCTTGGAGTCTTCTTTGCTATATTTCCCAAAAACTTAATTTATCCACCAACACTGTAGTTCTCAAACAAAGAAAGCTACAACATGCTGCTGTTAGTCTGCTTGCAGCCGGTTTCTTCTCTAAGGGTCACTTAGACGCCCGGGCTTAGACGAGTGTTTAGTCATCGCGAACGTAAAAGAGCGGTATGGCAGAATGGCCAAGTAGGGAAGAAGGCGAGACGATTCTTCTTTAGGCTAAATAGTGTCTCCTCATAATCCCTGCTGAAATTTCTAGAGACAAACAGACTGCCAGCAGTCTATGCTGCTGTTTATGATATCAAATTTAGAATTGAAATAGACCAAAACAGAATACTTAGTGACCTATATAATGCAATTTCAGTCAAAACATCCCAGTATAAATGATTTGGTATACAGCTATATACCCTTCATGACTACCGGTATTCTTAATTCAATTGGTTGTGATCATAATTTCTGAGGTGACCTGAGAAGGTAGTGTGGAGACTGTTTTTTGGCAAGATATTTAACATTCAATGTAAAAATGTTAAAATCATTACATGATCATTGTGTTGTTGACCACAAGACTTGAATTGAAGTAAATAATAAATTTTAGTTAAACTGACAGATACTTGAAATGACCTGCATAGCATAGTTCTGGGTAAAAAGATCCCTTTGCACAAGTTAATTTCACTGAGGTGTAATATGAGAACATGCAATAAAACCATGAGCTATTCATTCATTGATAATTCACCAAGATAGGTAATCTTCCAGTTTAACAAAATATAAATCACAGTTAAATGTAATTTACAGGTGAACTTAATGTTGACCGCTGACTCCAGAATATGTTTTTTGTGCTGGTTTTATTTTTTTATAGAAATATATAATATTATTATTGTTGTTATTTTGTGCCTCCCACAACTTGGCAATTCAGTTTAAACATACTTTGGAATTCAATTATTATTTTCAAGTAGAAGTCAATCAGTTTTTTTTTTTCACATCTTCCATCTACAATTTACTGGTAAGTTTCCACCACTGTAAATAGTATGATGTATATTATTTGTAACTAAACCAGGTCTTCTTTTCATTTAAATGTGAATGTGTGGTTCCCTGATTCCCTTTATTAGGGCTAACGCCTATGGGTTTCACATAGCACCTTAATTTCCACTTCAGAGTTAATTCTCTGTTCCACCACTTCTTTTCATTTAGCCTGTTTTCTCTTTTACATGTATGTGACCTCACATTCACTGAGAACCCAGGAATAGACACCATACTCAGAGCAAATGTAAGCCATCCAACACCTAAGCACTGGGAGGAGAGAAATCTCTAACTCTCATCAGTTTAAGCATTGATATTGCAAGGGGCAATGTCTGCAGCAAATTTGTTAATAGACCTTTTACTTTAAACACATTCAAGGTTGTTGAGAAAACCAAATTGTGTTCAGCACATTGTCTGCAAAATAGATATAAACACAGTACATTAATCTTTGACTTGTAACATGAACAAGAATATCCTGAAAGTGTGACCTGCTATAGGGGACCTACACAATTATTTTTAGCTACAAACATTTATGGTACTCACCTCGGGGGATGTTCATGCAAACCATACCCAACTTTTATAATATCAATTTGCCAATACGTATTTTTCATTCCATGTATATTGCAATTTATTTTTGTTATTTTAAAAGGGCAGTCGCCTATTAGCAAGCTGTTTATCACTGCTGTCAAATAATAAGAAAATGACTCGGACGAAACTCGATCAAGCTTTACACAATTATTCAAGAATCTCCAACTTTATGCGTTGCGTGGCATAAATGGCGGCTCCATAAGGGTCTCGAGTAGGTTAAAGATGAGTTATTGCTCAAGGTTTTGATAACTAAACAGTTCTTTCTGTTTGGTGTCTCCGTACAAAGCTCTTTAAATTTGGGCGAAACACTTTTTCGAATAACGCGTGAGTGAATAACCGCACAGACCTAAATCTTGTAGGCTGGTAGACCAGACACGAGAGAGCGGCGGAAATCGAGCCTAGAAATCTTGGCAAGATCGTTTATTCATCAATCATCTGGGTTTTATTGAATGGCTACGATTTATATTTTTGACGGGGTGACACTTCAAACCAGCAACTCGGACTCTACGCTAACAAGAACGTATAGTCATCTGGGTGCACAGCCAGCAGAAACTCACCTTTTGACAACCGTGACACTTCCTCAGTTGTTCCCTCTTTGTTTCCTTCGTCCGCCATTTTGAATATTTTGGCGGGTTACCGCTGTACACCCGTTCCCCGTTCCCCGTTCCCCGTTCCCCGTTCCCCGTTCCCCGTTCCCCGTTCCCCGTTCCCCGTTCCCCGTTCCCCGTTCCCCGTTCCCCGTTCCCCGTTCCCCGTTCCCGGTATTAGTAACATCCCTTTTGGAATTCAATTGATGCGAAGGCACCTTCTAGCTTGTTATAAAGTTGCCAAATAGCGTGACAATGCCACTTTAACATCGTGAGCTTTAAAATTAACACGAAAATGGAGACAATATCTTGTGGTACTGCTCGGCCGGAATGAACTCGGAAAAATTTTTTCGTTTTTTAACAGAAGATTAATTGCAAAAACCCGAGAAATCCAGTGATATGTACAAAGTACAAATCTATCAACTCAGCGCGCACAATCACTTAAGTATCAAATGATGAGGAAAATAAAAATTATACAAAACAAAAACGGAGTGGCTGAGTTGAAGGTAGCTCTCAGCAAATGCTGAGAACAGAATCTGGAAGACCTGAAAACGATAAATGAAGAAAACAGTTAATGCTAATCATTTCTATCGATCAATTGATTTAAGCTAAGTCTGTGTTCTTTTAAAATTAACAGTTGTCGGAAAATGACTCATTTTGGTGGTATTGTAGATTGTCATGAAAAAGTAATCACAGAGCGGTTTTCAATTTTATTGAGTTCTAAAATAGTCAGACGATAACTTTTACTTTGGTTTTGGTTTTACTATGAATGGTTTGAGATTGGGAACGGTGGCATTAATATTTATAAATTATGTCTAACTGGGTCTTTCCCGGGTTCCAGTAGGTTCGTTGATCAACAGAAGACAAATTGGAAAAGCGACGATTTCTGTTCTGCTGCTCCAACTTTTGTTAGGTTGTGTTTGTGATGTTTTATATTCCTTCCTAGTTTCTATTCCGTTTATTCAATTTCTGTTGTACTTTTATAGCAAACAATTTATAAACTACACAGGTTCTACGAATTTCAAACAGGATTTTGGCGGCGGTGACCCCTCAGCGGTGGACTAGCATCTCATTCAGGGGGAAGCTTAATGCTACTGAAACGGGGATAATCTCCGGCCTGATGGGCCACTTGGCTCGTGTACAGACTTTCCCTTTCCACAACCTGATGTGAATGTTAACCTGCAACCGACGTGCCATTAACGCGCGCGGAGAAACGCGTGTAAACCTCCAACTGATAGCTGTTGGTTTGATTCTGATTGGCTAATCAAACCAAAATGTTTCCTAGATAGTTTTGCGTGTGTTATACAATTTCTTTCAATAACTGAGAAGTATTGCAAAAAGAACTTCAACTTAGCTCTTACCTTGGTCCTCCAGAAAGCTCGAGACATCGCATGTCAGATGGATTTTCCTTCTCATTGCCTCCTAAATACAACAAAGAGAAAAAACAAAATATCACGAGTTTTACGCCAGTCTTCAAAATGGACTATGGTTCCCCGAAAGGGCTATTTAAGTTGTAATTAAAATGACAGAAACGTCTCCAAATTTCAACTTTTAGTTTTCGTTAAATTGTTTGAGATTTCGTCATAATCTTCAGTCCCAGGCATTTTTTAAGACTTTCGCGCTCGGCTAGACGTTTCTGATTCCAAAATTGTACTAGGATTCATTACAGTTGCCACACTTTAGAATGTTTTTTTTCTTACACAGCTGACCGATAGTAAGAAATGAATTAAACTATTTTTTATCTAAAATTACGCTTGTTAACTTACTGAAGGAACGGTCTTCTCAAAAGTAATACCGAGGCTTTCAACTTAAAGCTCGGGTTTAAGATGATGCAGTTGAGAAGTTCATTGCTGAATCTTGAAAACAAAAAAAAAAAACAAAAAAACAATAGAAAGAAATTACGAACTCTGTGACAAATCTAACAAATCCTAAACCGGCAGCTCAGACAGCAGGAAATGTTAAATGTTGTTAAGAGATTTTAACCAAACCCGGACAGTTCCATATATACGTCGCTAATTTCCAACGAGCCAGCCGAGCGAAGACGCGAGGCTGGCGAAGCGGCAGCATTATAGAGCCGTGCGAAAGTACTGTGCTGACGGAAAAAATCTCGAGTGATCGAGAGAGATGTTTGTAAGGTAACATTCCTGTGGTAAGGTAAGATTCCTGAGATTCCGATGACGTAGGGAATAAGTGGTCGATTGTCTTGCAACGGACAAATCGTAGCGCGCAGAGATTGTAACGTCAAGCCCACATGGTTGTGATCGTCGATGAAACGTAATTTTCACCTGCTTTTGTAAGTTTTATTTGTTTTTATTTTCAATTCTACGTTAGTGTACTTTAGTCCACTGTAGTATATTTATCGAGCTAGCAAGCTCAACAATCGGCAAGCGAGCCAAAAGAGTACTCGGCCACTGTGCCAAACTCAGGCAGTGTGCCAAATTCGACCAAGGTGACAAATCTAGACAAGGCCAGCGGGCATAAAGCAACCAAAGAAAACTGAGAAACCGTTTTAAACTGAATTCAATCAAAGCAAAGCTAAAACAAATGACACCTGTAGCAAACTAATGGCCAGCGATCTACACGAGAGTAAACCCGACAGCGGCTAGTGATCCAACTTTGTTAGCGCCAGCGAGCAAGAAGCAATCAAAGCAATGACGTTTATAGGCTCAATTTCCGCTGCTCTCTAGGCTCGAAAGTGATTTCAGCCGTTGATTTTTTTTCTTGTAATCCTTGAATAAACCACAAAAAAAGAATAATGTCTTTTACTATTCACAGCAAATACAAATATTTTCACCCTACTGTACAAACAGCTGAAGACAGACTGCAAAAGTTTCATTTTTGTCGTTCGCCGTTTGGCGTAACGTCACGCTGAATCTTTCTCTATTTACAATATTTACGTCAAAACTTAAGACTTGACTGCAAAAAAGTGACGTGCACAAAACATGACTCCGTTTTTTCGAAGTTCCCAATTAGAATTTGTTTTGAAATGTTGCTCGTCGGAATTTAGCGAGATCTACTTCTAGTCTATAAAATAACTGAGCCACTACACGCGCTCTCATTGGTTGATAGGTGTGTTTAGATGAGAGTATGTAAACACGGTTGTGACGTTTCAGATTTGCGCGTATTTTTAAGAATTATTTTAAAACAGCAATAGCGCACTTTTTCGGTGTTTACAGAGCCTCATCTTAACACTCAGAGGGTTGGAGAATTCTCGAAAGTTATCTCGGGTTTCCATAACTCTCTCGACTCCTCCCAGCCCTCCTCGTGTTTAGGCTATGTAAACACGATGCTCTATTGCTTAAATGTCCAACTGGTTTTTAGCTGTGTTACTTAAGGACGTTCGCGCCCAAAAACTTCCCACGCACAGATTTTTTTTTAAACTTTGACTGCAGGTAGAAAATGATAAGATTAGATTAAAAATGTAAAAAAAATCGGGGGTCACCGAACTCGTTTTGAAGATAAGGCGCAGCTCAGACCATAGCATTTCTAGGATTTCCAGTCATTCGAGGCAATTCTGGCCGGATTCATTACTATCGGCATATATTTAAGTTGAAGAATCATATCTAAGTTATGTGTGTTTAAAGCAGCATATATAGGCCTATTTGATAGATCTTTGCTACATATGTCATTAAATCAGCTAGAATTAGCCTTAAAAAAATGCAACTTTTAAGTTACGCACACCTGTATCCACGTACCAATTCGACCCTATTTAAATAGCATATGAGAAATAATTAAAACTTCCCACGTACAGATTTTTTTTGTTTTTTAGTATTATGGAAAGAACCAGAAAAGGAAGCGATCTGCCGAAAAAAAGTGGGGGTCACCGAGCATCCAACAAAAATATTCGCACACAAAGTTAGCACAAAGGTCATCAGCCCTATATTTTGTTGAGTTCGACTCCGTGCGCGCGCTTGAAAATGACGTGGCACGAGCGTGACTAATGAATAGCGTGCGCACTAGAGATGCGCAGTAGCAATGGGCGCGAACGTCCTTAAGGGAAGGCCTAATCTGATCTCTTCATTATCTAATTTTCAATATATGTAAAATTTTAGAGAAGAGTTATGTGGGGCTCTTGCAAAAGAAGACGCGGAACACAACTTAGTCAGCGTAAAAACGTCAAATTGGAGCAGCTTACGATAAAGCAAAATTGCAACAGATATAAACGTATTGAATTCTGGACCAAAGGCACAAAAAAATGTCGGGAATTTATGACGCCATTTGCCCCGCGCGACATCTGCAAAACTCCTCACAGCATGTACGCGCGTATGCCGCAGGCGATGGCGCAATTTGTTCCAAACCTAAAAACGAACTGTCTCATATCAAAGGGACAGCCCCAATACTATAAACAGCTTGAGATATGACAGGAAATATATCGTAGTAATGACCCAGCTAGTCTAGTAACACAACTGCGGAACTCTAGCGCGCGAACTTTGTGAGTATCGTGTAGAGAATTTGCAGGTTTACTGCAACTGAAATAATCCTTATAAATGAACGTGGTTTCGGTTATTAGCACTTGTTATTCCTGCTTACCTCAACAGTAAAAGCATTACTATGCACGGAGTAACTGCGTTACTTACCTCTCTTTTAACAGTCTGTAAAACTTTCGAGCAAATTTCTCGCTAGGCATGGCGGTTCGATCTTCTACACTTGAGTGTATCAGGACAACAAACCTGTCTGACTTTATTGATCTCTCGATGGAATCCTGGGCATCTCTGTGGAAATTTGTTACAAGTTTTTAGTTTACGCGCTTAAATATATACTTGTGAGACATTCGCACTCTTATTGCCTATTTTTCCTCGCCCTTTCCATCTTTCAATGGTACTTTGTGCGTAAATAGTTCGTCCCAAAATATATTTTCCGAAAAAACAAACGGCAGCACTGATAAGGGAGGGTGAAAGGAGGCATTTCTGGGCTGGGGGTGTAGTTTTTTCATTTCCGTTTGAGGAGGGCAGCTGTCATATGTCTTTGTATCAACAGGTTTTGTCCGCGATTGTACGTAGCAAGCTTTTTCCTAACAAAATCTTCCGTGGATAAAAGATGTACTTTTAATTATAGGCTGTGTAAGGCCCCTATGGTTTTGTGGTAAAATGTACGGCGGTTATTTTTTATTCAAACTAATAACATACACCAATGTTGCAAAATTCTTAGCATCATTTTAATCAAGGGGCGTTCAAATATTAAAAGGAAATGAACTAAATATTTTGAAGACGTGTTTTTTCTTCAGGTATGGGTTACAATGAGCTTGTGGGCTCGTGTCTTCAAACATTTTAAACACATTCCTTCCCTGCATGTGTTAGCCAAAACATGACTGAATTTTCACTTACCTGCACATTGAGTTAATGATCTCTTTTGTGCTTTATTTTTCCCTTCCCGAAAATTCCTTTCTTGGGCTCTTTTTTTCGCGGGACGAAGGATAGATAGGCCTACTCTGGGACCTTAAGTCGCCGTAACTTAAAGCGACTTTGGGCGATTTAAGGCGACTTAAGGCGACTTAAGCAAAATTGACAAAAAAATTATTGCGACTTTAGGCGATTTAAGGCGATTTAAGGCGACTTAAGGCGACTTAAGGCGACTTAAGGCGACTTAAAGCGACTTAAGAGATTTTATTTGACTCAAGTAATAAAACCTAAAGTTAGCAAAGTCACTCCATAAACTTCAAAAATATTCACAGAATCCCTAACAATAAACCAAGATTAGCTAATACATATATTATGATAATTATCTTGCTTACTTTTGTATTGCTATAAGTCACCATAGTCTCAAGTATCCCAATTTCAAACCATTTAGCTTAAAATGGTTAGAGAATTACCACAACAGTTATTGTTCAATTATGTAGTCAAAGCTAGTCAATAACTAGCCAGGAATAAACATGGCGACTGGTATATGCCTAGAATAATTATACCAAAATAAGAACCAACATCTAACAATACTATAAAAAATATATAAATAGTGACATAACTTTTAAGTTTAAGAAAATAGAGATGATTTACAGAAAACTAATAAATATTTCCACAAAATAATTTAAGTTACACAGAGTTCTTTGCATGTATTAAGCTTAATTTTTTCACAAAGCTTTGTTGCTTTGTTGCTGTTACTTGGTGTAGAAGACACAGTTGGCATACAACAATAGAGAACAAAAGGACAAAAGAACAGGGAAAACAATGAAAATAGGTTAGTGAGGCGGTGTTCTATTATGATGTGTCCTGTGTTGACATCTACACCAAGGAGCCCTCGCAAATAATTTTACCAATGTAACAATTTTTATAATTATTTTTGTGATTATAATTATTTTAAAAATTGCTACCTTGGTAAAATTATCTCCATATTTTTGGTACTTGTACTATCGATTTTGGCATGGAAGTTTGGCAAATCACATGCCTTTCCAACAGCATCCATAGTTGCTTGGTCCTTTTCAGGGACTCAACCAATTTGTTGTTCTCCTGCCTCTGTCAGAGAAAACACCCCAATACCATTTTGCGAACCACGTGATAAGGTCCTTCTTTTCCTGTCTTCCCAACCGCTTTTCTGGCTCCAGAAAACTTTGACGTCCCACTTATAGAGAACGGAATTTTGTTGAAAGATCTTTTACTTCCGCTGATCGGATCACTAGGACCTAGTTCCAAGTTTTGAGTTGGTTCAACCCCGTAGTGTTTGACCTACAAAAAATGAAATAAGCTTAAGTTTTATGTTTGGGCTGGTGACAGTATTAAGCTGTATTTATTTAGTCAGCAGAAACTAAATACAAGTATCCGGCTGACTTTGACAAAATAATTATAAAATAGAGCTAATTAAAATACCTTGCAGCTGTCCAGAAATTATTGAGTCACAACAAAATTATACAAACTGATGGTTGCACTACGAACACTGCCTTCCGCCATTTTAATTCTCCCAGTAACCTTTGCGCCGCTATCTCGTTTCCATGCTTCGAAGTGAGGAGCGGGACACCTCGCGAGTTTCCCTTCTTTTCGCCCGTACCGCGGAAAATTCGAGCTCTCCCGCCAAGTACGGCCATACTATCTGCTATAGCGAAAAACTTTCTTTACTTTACCTCGAATTGTGTCGCCGGGACGATTTTTCTTTCCACAATACCAGTAGGTAGCCAGTCAATAGAAACAAGGTGGACTGTCTCTGTGGGATTGCAGGCCCGCATGATAATCTACTTCACGAGGGAAAAGCACATGTGTGTACTTCAGTCACGGGATAAACTCACGTGATCAAATGTTAGACCGGCGGACATGTTTGCTGCTGAAAGTTTTTCTCGGAATAGAAGAGGTCCATTCGTCTATGTTGAACATCAAACTAACGAAGATATGTACGGAAAGACTGTAAAGTCTTATGTTAGATAAATATTTATGCCTTTAGTAGGTTCGTTGAGTTCTGTGAGTTGCAAAGTTCGAACATGTACATTTCGTCGAATACGGTGGTGGAAGCTTGTAGTGCAGGTTTATGCTGGAGAAATGGCCCACTTTTGTCACTCTTTTGCTCTGGGTAAGTAAAGTGTCTAAACTTAAGCTTCAATTCAGTTCAACTGACTTTGGATTACCACATTTGTACTGCTCAATGTAAAAGTGACTGGCAAGAATGTAGCTTTTCTCCAGAATACCTTTCGATTTTGTTTTTACTTTGATGACCCAGAGCTGTAGGTTTGATCTGATTCAGTAATATCTTTAAGAAGAAATAAATAAATTATTGCAACCAGAGTCATTTGCTTTTTTTGCCATAAATCATATTCTTATTCATTTCCTGGTGATAACACACTGTGTCAACCTTCTGATCAACTCACAATGAAATTCAAGACAAAAATTAAGTAGGAGTATACATTGTCACAGAGAAATTTCCTAATTCAGTATTGTTTGAAGAATTAATAATATGCATGAAAAAATTACTCGATTCTGATTGGCTGAGAGTAGTGCAGTTCAAGTGTAACACCAGTGTAAAAAGTGTAACACTGGTGCAAAATGTGTAACACGAGTGCAAATTACACATCGTAATTCTGGATTTTGATTTGCAGGAAGACAATGAGAATTTTTTTAGGCCAATGATATCATGTAAAGCAATGACATAAATTTTGTACGGAATCTTTGAAAAATGCTTTCTCGAATGCGAAAAAATGGCTTTTACACCTGGAGAGGGGGAAGGGCATTGTGAGAGTACAGTATCTTACCCAAGAACACAATGGGTGATCCCTGCTAGGGGACAAAAATGGACTTCTTAATCATTCGGCTACCATGCTTCCTCCTCTGATCCTTATGATTGGAGCTGAGTTTACCTATTGTCCAGCTTAATATCCTTCTTATGGGTACAATTTAAAAGGAGAGAACCCTTTTAACATTGTGTGACCAATATCGACTTAAGGCGACTTTAGGCGACTTAAAGCGACTTAAGGTGACTTAAGGCGACTTTAGGCGACTTATGGTCCCAGAGTAGGCCTGATAGATCGACCCACGAACAAATCAGCGTTTTCGTGTTTGAGTGAAACTCCTGAAATAAACAGTAAACTGAGTTGAGATAAAGGAATACATTAGCTTGGTGGTGAGGTGATTTTCTGTTTTAAAGAGAACATTGCAACCACTTTACACTAATTCCACCTTTCCTTCCAATTAACCATTACTGAAATTATTGTTTAATTTGTTTTCGTGTTTACTTCTGTTGTTTTATTTCTTACCAGCATGCCTTATGATACCCTCGTGAAGAGAATCTTGTTCTCTTCGGTCAATGCCGGCCTTCGAGCTCTCAGGAACACTGATATCTTCTTCTGCAAATAATTTTTAAAAGAAAGCGATTGTTCTACTAAAATATCATTTAATTAGTATCTTTTTACATTAGCACAACGATTTACATGGCAGATCTATCACGGTAGGTGTAACGTGGCGTTCACTGTTGCCACCACTCAAAAATAATGTAAAATCGTTTTCCAGCACTTCCTCCGAAAATAACTTGCTGGGCTTTAAATCTGGCTATAAGCCACATGATAATCTCTTTCAGAAGGACTTCTTCGCTATAAATAACAAAGTGAAGCCCAAGATTGTCTTCAAGGAGTGGTTGCTAAGCAACAAACCATTCACTTGCGCACAAACGCACTGTGCGCGCAGTTTCAACTTGATAGCAAGCTGAATTGAGGACAATTGAGAAAATACGCCATGGTCGCCACATTATGATTAATGTATACTTATACTTCATTAATTATTCAGAGTAATGGAACTGCAAGCGAGTAAATAGATACTTCCAGAAAACTACCGATCCTTATTCAAAAATGGCCATTTAAAATTCGCTCTAATATAAGAAGAGGCGAGTAAGAATTAAAAGTACAGGCGCGTGGTCAATCCGGCTGACGCAAATCAGAGACCAGAGAACTTTGAACAGGAAAATAAACTACCTTTGTAATTATATCTTCAAATGGCTAGACGTTAAAGCCCTCTCGGATAAGGACGTTAAACCGTAGGCCCCGTCTCCTGCATCCTCAGTGTTTCATGGCTAGCAGGAGTCGTTAAAAAACACACACAATCATCGGAAAGCTTGGCGCACGTAGTTTCCGGTGTTGTGGTCTGGCTTGGTCTCACGGTTGGTGCTTCACAATGTGCTAACCTCATCATCAAGAAAGACTGCTTTGTCTATGTTTAAGAGTTTATCCGCCTCAAATTTACATCAAGACAGCGTCTTTTGTGTGAAACGACTGTGCGACTCACTGCCACCTTTACGTATACTATGTTTGCATGCAGTCAGCCAAAGTTAGCACAGTTTGCAGTGGAAAAACGTGTGAAAATAAATACTTCCAGAAAACTATCGATCCTTATTCAAAAATATCCATTCATATTCGTTCTAAATGAAGGCAGGGGAAAAGGTAAATCATTACGACGGCCTTGAAAACACACGAGAAAGCGTGTATTTTAGGAAAGGCCGGATATATTAAATCCGCAACTTTTTCTTCCCGGATTAAAAACTATCCTGACCACACGGAGCGTTTTCAAATCGAATTTGCCTCTTTACACGTAACCGATGGTATCCGGATTCACTCAAGTACCCAGGACTCCTCTGCAATAAAATGTGTTCAGAGCATGCGTCATAAAGCGCGTGAGAGTAGCGGCAAATACGCTCTGTTGTTGCTTTTGTGCTGCCATATTGGTTTATTGTTAGGTAAGAGACTGGACACGAATTTGATTTGAAGTTTAATGTGAGGTATATATATCACCTTCATCTGCAACCGCAATTCAAATATGAATTATTTTATATATACTTCACAACGTTTCACTCCTCACGGGAGATATGAACTCAATAAATTGACCTCGCTCCCAATGTGTGGCTTCATAGCTCTGTTGGTAGAGCATCGCACCGGTATCGCGGAGGTCACGGTTCGAATCCCGTTGAAGCCCTGATTGTGTCTTCTTCCTGATTGTCGCTTCTTCTTCCAATTGCTTAAATTGCGATGATCATTCTTCACTTTCATCTACAACCGCAAATATGAATTATTTCATATATACTTCACATGTAATTTACGTGTGTGGTAATATCCAAACTCCGAGAAGAGAGTTAAAAATACGACACGCAGCGGAGTATTTTTGACAAAATTTGAAGTGTTTGGATAGCCGAAGAAACACTGTTGCGAGTTTTTGAAAGGTTGCTCCTTGATTTTTCTTTTTTATGGAAAAAATCCAGTTAAATGCAGCCCATGCGTAGTAAGTCAAAATATTGCGATTGAATGCGGAATAGCTTTCTCGGAATCGCTTTTTCTCGAGAACCACCCGTTAGATTTTCACGAAATTTGACACGAAAATACTTTAGGAAGTAAGTAACTGAAGCATTAAAAAAAACTGAACTTTAACAGAGAAAATTTTAGATATTCCAGTGAGCCTTCAACAAGGGATAATTAAAGATCTTATAAGCAGCCCACCTGCTGCAATCGACCGTTAGTAATTTTGTCATCAAGAGAGTTTCGGGCGATCCAATTTCCACACGAGCATGTAACGTAAATAGAGCGCATATCAGAATAATGTTACCATTCAATTTCATGCGATGGCAACTTGGGAAACTGAGCCGCAAAATTGGAACTAATATTCTCCCCGTGTATAAAAGTTGAAAGATCGGGCACGAGATTATACCAAAAGAAAAGGAGCCGTCTACATTAACCACCAACGCGTTGCTTATTAGTGTAATTTGGTTTTATCAACTGAGTTGATAATATGAATTAGCCACCGTAAAGAGATTCGAAAGCTGAGTTTCGAGCGCTAGCCCTTCGACGACGCGAATCTTGACTTTTTGCAGGCGGTACAAATTAGGAAATCTGGCCATTGTCTGTTCCACGACTGAGCAAGTAAGGGGAATGGGGTCTATTCCTGGGTTGATGTCACAAACTTCTTTGCATGCATGTTTACAAAGACTTAATACAATGCAAATCAGTCTGTGACGTCAACCCAGGAATAGACCCATGTCCTTTACTAGCTCGGTCGTGCAACAGGTGATTCCTGGATTTCGTAACTTTTACAGCCTATAAAAAAGTCAAGTTTAAGTTTAACAAGGCGCAGTGCGTTTCGAACAGGTGTAAAGATTTATTTAAGCGAAAAGAATATTTTGGGGTTAGGTTCACTTTAAGCTACGTCAACGTGGTAATTGCGATTGAGTCTGAGCTGGATGAAGCAATGGAAAATTTCTACCGTGCACATGATGATTATCATCGTTCGCTAACGCAAGTGGAAGCTCAAGAGGAATCGGTTAGCTATTTCACCGAGCAAGTAAAGAAATATCTTGATTTTAAAGAGAGAATTGATCTGTTTCGTCAGCGAAGTGAAAGAATTTCGCTACCTGCGTTTGATAGAGTTCAGCCTTCTGACTCGATAAGTCAAATTGGAACGAAGGTGCGTGAAGGGCGTGTTCATCCCTCGCAGAAAAGTTCTGTTGCTGGTCGCTCCAGAGTTTCGAGTTGCTCTCGATCGTCGAAGGCGAGTTCTGTTTTGAGTGAAAGAGTTAAACTTGCTGCTGAGAAGGCTGCTATGGTTGCAGAAGTTTCTTTATTGCAAGAAAGTGGATCACTCGCACAAGAAAGACTTCGTTTGGAACATCAAGAAAGGCTGCTTAAACTGAGAACTGAGATTGCTAAAACTGAAGCTAAAGAAAAGGTGTATGAAGAATTTAACGCCGTTGAAGAAGAAGTGCCTGATCTTCCGCGAAAATTTACGCCTCTTCCTTTTGTTGAGCCTCGTGAAGTGTTTGAAAGGGCTTCGAAGCCTTTAAATCCCGATGCTAAGCCATGGCACCCGGATTATCGAGTTGATAAGCGAAGTCAGAGCGGCGTGCAGGGAGCTCCAGGGCAGCAAAGTGCGGGCGTGGAGATGTTGGAAGCCATTAACAAAATGCAGTTACAAGTGGAGCAGCAAATTAAAACCCAGAAACTTCCCAAGGCTGAGATTATAAGTTTCGATGGAGATCCTTTGAATTATTATCTCTTCATGAAAACGTTTGAAAATAGTGTGGAGAAGTGTACTGAGGATGACAGTTTGAGGCTGCAATTGTTAATTCAGTATTGCACTGGAAAGGCAAAGGAAACGATTAAGTGCTGTGGAATGATGAGTGGAAAAGATGGTTACGTGAAGGCTAAGAAGCTCCTGGAAGAACGTTTCGGAGAAAAGTATGTGGTGTCAAATGCTTGGATTGAGAAGTTGTCTAATGGGCCTCCTATTAACCAGAACGATCGTGAAGCTTTACTGGACTTGGCTGACGATTTGGAAAGCTGTGAAATCACCCTTACTCAAGCTCGAATCTGACGCAGCCCCAAAGTGATCACGTACCTGTTAAAGTTAAAGGAAGGGGCAGCAGCGAGATTATTACAACATATGCCTTGCTCGATAACGGCTCAACATCGACCTGGTGCAGTGAGAGCTTGGCCAAGAAGCTAGGAGTAGTTGGGCCTCGCATTCAAGTGTCGTTGTCAACTATCGAGAAAGATTGCAATCCGACATCATGCCACAGAGTTTCTCTTGAGATAATGGACATGAATGAAATTAACATGATTGAGTTACCCGAAGTTCTGACAAAGGAGAAATTGAACATTTCTACGGACGGTGTTGCTTGCCAGGATGATGCAAATAGTTGGTCCCATCTCGCGGGCATTCAAGTCCCAGAGAGAATTAACGCTGAAGTGGAGTTGCTGATTGGTCAGGATGTTCCCGAGGCTCTCGAGCCCTCCGAAATCAGGACCCGTCGTGGCAATGGGCCGTACGCTACCAAAACCAAGTTTGGTTGGACTTTGAATGGTCCGCTGGGCAGACATGGGCGTTCTGATGTGCGTGATGTAAACTTTGTTCGTGCAGACGAAGTTTTAAGTCAGCAATTTCATCACTTCATGAATTTTGAGTTCAGCGAATCAGTCTCTGAAGCAGTAAGCACAATGTCTCGTCAAGACAAGCAAGCTTTGAACATTTATGAAGAGTCTGCTCGCCTGGTTGATGGTCACTATCCGATTGCCATTCCTTGGAAGTGTCATCCTCCTGATTTGCCAAACAACAAGCCCCTTGCAGAGCATCGCCTTAACGTCCTACGAAAGAAACTCTTAAAGGACCCTGAGCTGTATTCCAGATATTCCGCCTTTATGACAGATCTCCTCGATAAAGGCTACGCTAAGAAAGTACCGGAGAACCTTCGTGATCGAAACGACGGGAAAGTTTGGTACCTTCCGCATCATTCTGTAGTGCATCCGCAGAAACCCGACAAAGTTCGTGTGGTTTTCGATTGTGCAGCTACATACCGTGGAACGTCTTTGAATGCACAAGTTTTGCAAGGTCCTGACCTAACTAATAAGGTGGTGGGTGTGTTGTTGAGATTTCGCGAAGAACCTGTTGCGCTGATGGCCGATGTTGAAGCTATGTATCATCAATTAAAAGTCCACCCTGATGACGTTGACGCCCTGCGTTTTTTGTGGTATCCTGATTGCGACTTGACTAGAGAGCCAGAGGAGTACCATATGGCCGTGCACTTGTTTGGTGGGGTGTGGTCAGCTAGTTGCGCTAACTATGGGTTGCAGAGAACTGCGAAAGACAACAGCGATGATTTTGACCCTGAGGTAGCTAGATCAGTGGAGAAGAACTTTTACGTGGATGACTACTTGAAGTCTGTTGAGTCCCACGAAAAGGCAATAACTTTGGTTGATCAGCTGCGAAACTTATTAGCACGAGGAGGTTTCAACCTGACGAAATGGGTCTCTAACTCTAGAGCTGTCCTTAAGACGATCCCACGACAACTTCGCGCGAGTGGGGTGCAGGACCTGGACCTGGGCAGTGAAATTCTTCCAGTTGAAAGAGCTCTTGGAGTACGTTGGAACGTCGAGACTGATGAGTTCGTTTTCAAGATGCAACTCAAAAGGAAGCCTCCTACACGTAGAGGTTTGCTGAGCGTGGTGTCCTCAGTTTATGATCCACTGGGATTTATATCTCCCTTCCTATTATCCGCCAAGATAATCCTTCAAGATCTCTGCCGGAGAAAGCTGAAGTGGGACGATGTTATTCCTAAAGACTGTCTACATCAAACTCAGCGGTGGCTCGAGTCGTTGCCAGCTATGGAACAATTTTCAGTCCAGCGATGCTACAAGCCTAAAGAGTTTGGTACGATTGCAGACGTGCAAATCCACCACTTTTCTGATGCATCTGAGGTTGGCTATGGTGCCGTGTCTTATTTAAGGTTCATCGACGCTGACAGTAAAGTTCACTGTTCGTTCGTCATGTCCAAGACCCGCTTAGCACCCCTTAAGTCACTGTCAGTGCCCCGTCTGGAGTTAACTGCCGCAACCCTTGCCATCAAGCTAGACAAGATGCTTAGAAAAGAACTGGAAGTTCCAATCACCCGTTCTGTGTTTTGGACAGATAGTACATCTGTGCTCCGCTACATCGAAAACGAGGACAAACGTTTCCACACGTTCGTCTCTAACAGACTTACCATGATCCACGATGGTTCCACGCCTGACCAGTGGAGATATGTAGATAGCAAACGAAATCCTTCCGATGCTGCTTCTAGAGGGTTGTCTGCGAAGGCTTTGTTAGAAAATGATTCATGGAGACGTGGTCCGGATTTCCTATGGCAAGATGAATCTTCGTGGCCTGCGCCCCCTGCGTATCAACAAAACATCTCTGTTGAAGATCTAGAGTTCAAGAGAGAAGTGCGTGTTCACGCTGGTGAGCTCGATAAGTCTATGGAGACTGTTGAGAAACTATTGTGCTATTACTCATCTTGGGTCAAGCTTAGAAAGTCAGTGGCATACATATTGCGTTTCAAGTCATGGTTGCTGAACAAGGTGCGTTGCAAGTTAGGCCAAACCAAGAGTCAGTGTTCGCCAATGAAGGGAAGAGTTACTGTCGATGAGATGTTAATCGCCGAGCAAGAAGTGTTGAGGTTTGTTCAGAAAAGGGCCTTTCCTAAAGAGGTGAAGCAGCTTACAGAAGCCAGCCTGAGCGATAGCGCCATGACGAAGTCAGTTAACAAATCGAGTTCTATTCGCAATCTGGATCCGTTTATGGGAGACGGTTTGCTACGCGTTGGAGGTCGTTTGAGACACGCCAGTATTGAAGCTGAAGCAAGAAATCCTATCATCCTACCGAAAAAGGCCCATGTTGTTGATCTGCTCGTAAGACATTACCACGCGAGGGCGGGACATTCCGGAAGAGAACACGTTCTGAGCTTAATTCGTGAGAAGTACTGGATAATCAAGGGAAGAATGGCCGTGCGCAGAGTGTTGAGCAGTTGCTTTGATTGCAAACGGAGACTGCAATCGCCAGATTCGCAGAAGATGTCAGATTTACCCTACGAAAGAGTTACGCCAGGAGAACCCCCGTTTACTTTTGTCGGTGTGGATTATTTCGGGCCTTTCTATGTTAAGCGTGGTCGCTGCATGGAGAAAAGATATGGAGTTCTTTTCACCTGCTTAGCCGTGAGAGCTGTTCACATAGAAGTCGCTCATAGTTTGGATACCAGTTCGTTTATTAACGCCCTTAGAAGGTTTATCGCAAGGCGCGGATCGCCGCGCGTAATCAGATCAGACAATGGTACTAATCTTACGAGTGGAGAGAAGGAGTTGCGAGAAGCTATTGGTGGATGGAACAAATCAAAGATAGGCGAATTCCTGCTTCAGAAAGAAGTGCGTTGGGTGTTTAATCCGCCAGCGGCATCTCACATGGGTGGGATCTGGGAACGAATGATCAGGTCGGTCCGCAAAGTCTTCAACGCCCTTTTGAAAACTCAAAGTCCTAATGACGAAGGACTGTCTACTTTGATGTGTGAAGTGGAGGCAATCCTAAACAGTAGACCGCTGACGAAAGTATCAGATGATCCGAACGATCTACAAGCCTTGTCCCCGAATCACTTACTTCTTTTGCGCGCTGGACCGGAGTGTCCTCCTGGAATCTTCGCAAAAAATGACCAATTTACCCAGAAGCGTTGGAGGCAGGTCCAGTACCTCTCGGATATGTTCTGGAAGCGGTGGACTAAAGAGTATTTGCCCTCGTTGCAGAAACGTATGAAGTGGTCCGAGTTTCGACGAAATATTGACGCTGGAGACCTGGTTCTAGTCGTGGATGATTCGACACCGAGATGTTCCTGGCCACTGGGGAGAGTATTGAAGATCTACCCGAACAAGGATGACGGACTTGTGCGCGTAGCGCAAGTTAAAACTAAGTCGGGAACTTTTCTTAGGCCCATAACTAAGCTGTGCGTATTAGAATGTGCGCAGAAGTGAAACTTTCGTGCCTGTAGTTCGTCATATCAAGACTTAGAACTGTCAAGAATTTCTAGAGTCTGAGCGTATTGACACTTTAAGGACAGCTCATCATACATGTTCCGTAGTTTTATGTTTTTGTATGTTAAACAGTTCCCTTTTTGGTCCCTGTTTGGGGGCGGAGATGTAGCGAATATTTAATTAGTGTTTTTCTTGTGAGTGCGTGAGTCTGTACATTTTTATTCCCACGTGCGTTTTTTCCTCTCGGTTACGTAATATTATGTTAATTTTGGCTACCTTTTTAAGGTGTGGCGTTTTTAAGTTTTATTTGTCGAGTCTTGTGTATCCAGCTCTGCAGTTTTAGAGGTTGTACCGTTTGTTAACCGAACCTGTCAGTGATTCGTGAGGAAATATGTTCCAGATAAGTGTAGAGACACCGTTAGATTTGTGCACGATTTGCTGAGAAGAGTTAATTATAGTTCGCGTTACAAAGGTTTAGATTTTTTTTGAAGTTCTATAGCGATCGGCTATACCTAGGTCCCAACTTTTCTTCACCTGGGAGTGTATCCTTGCCTCTGTAACCCCTGGCAGGGCTTAGAACACATGAAAGTTAGAAATTTTTTTTCGGATGGGTGTGTCGAAAGGTAAAAATGCACGGTAAGTGTTCGTTTCTGCTACATTGTCTATACCTTTCATTTGCCTCGAAATTTCTAACTTTCATGTGTTCTAAGCCCTGCCAGAGGTTATAGAGGCAAGGATACACTCCCATGTGAAGAAAAATTGGGCCCTAGGGATCCCCACGTGGCTAAGTCACCTTGTTAATCTGCTGCGTTGCCAGCTTGGTAGCCTTGATGGTGTAGTGGCTTAGCATGCCCGACTAGTAATCAGGGAGACGTGGGTTCGAGTCCCGCTCAGGGCAAATACCAGTTTTTTTCGGATGGGTCTTTCGAAAGGTAAAAATGCACGGTAAGTGTTTTTTTTTTTTTCTGCTACATAATACCTTTTCTCATCATACAAATTAAAAAAAAAATGCGTTGTGCGTAGAGTCACTATACCACAAGTACAGCAACAAGTTTCGTCCGCTCAACAAAGTTAAGCCCTGTTCGCCATGGTTAGTAAATGGATGGGTGACCAATATATGAATACCCCGTGATGTAATAACTTTGTTTTTTTCTTTTTTTTACCCTTCTTTTTCCAAGGCGATATTAAGGACTGCAGAATTGCTATCCTAGTGTAATGTTGCTTCTTCTATTTATCTACTTTTTGTTCCTTATTTCCCCATGGCCGTATCTCTGTGTATTTATTGCATTATCGTAGAAATAAACAAGGGGACACGTCGTTCGAATTCTCCTCAGCTCGTCAATTTTGTGACTTTCAGAGTCTTCTTTTTTCTTGTTTAGCAATCAAGTATGGTTAAACCTGTAAGAGCGGGCACTTTCGGGAAATGAGCTATTTTCTTAAGAGACTTCTATTTTCTTCTGTTTTCTTAAGACAGCGTTATACACAAAATACCGTGCAAGTATAAAACAGATTCTAATTCTAAAAGATAAGTGTTGAGCTTCCTGCGGAATGAATGAATTCATTGTCACTTCTGAGATAATCAGAATGTCTCGTCCATGAATGGGCTCCTGTCCATACTTAGATATTCCACGTACGCTCCTCTTTCTTTATAGAATAAGGAAATATATAAAATAAGCATATCCAGGCTAAAATTTACGCTATGATGATTAAGAATAAGACACGAGGCTCAGATTTTTTATGTTGAAAATTTGTAAATACAGTACAATTCTATGATTTTAACTAAATCGTAAAAATTATTTCTTTCTCTAAAGGGCAAAACCAGGAGGCAATATGATGTAAGCCAATCTTGTCCCCTGTCCTACTAGTTTGGAAATGTCATTACCCAAAGAATCGGGGCTCTTGGGATGACAGTGTACGCATATCCAGAAAGCATTTTGGTACTGTATAATCAAACCAGAGACAGGATGTTCTGCTGTGGGTTGTGTGGACGAGATTATGCACCCAACCGCCCGATTTCCTCTCGTGCATGCACGAACTTCACCAGCGAGTTACGTTCTTTGTCTTACGAAATAGACCATTTTCGGTTTTCACAAGAAATAGCTTAAATTTCGACTTTTCTTAATGGCTTAATAAGTATCTTAAAACTTTTACGAAATATCGAGCACATGGAACTAGAAACAAAAGAATTGAGTTAAATAGAGTTAATCCAAACTACACAGCTAAAACAACTGCGTTATCTTGTGCGTGCTCTGGACCTGTTTTACCTTGAACTTGCCTATCAGCATCTCTCATCAAGCTAACCTAGCTTCCTTTGACATTTTAAACGTAGGTTGTTGAGTTGCACCAGTTATTCATGAAACAAAGGTTTTGAATTGCGATGTGTACGTGAGCAGTTAGTGTAACTCATTTCCCGTGCACCTGTTCCACTTGCAAATTTGTGGCCAATCAGAGAGCAGCGGTTATCGTCGGTAGGCTTTCAAATGTACAACGTTTTGAATCCTTTCTATAACACATCAGTTCTAAACTGTTTAAAAATTTTGAAAAACCGGTACTTTAATTAAATTATGGACAGAGATTGATAAGATAAAATAACGATCGAAAGGTTACGTGCTGAGATCCTTTCTCGAGTCTCACCCGGCAGAAAGGGCAGTCAGTCTGTCAGTTTTGCAGCCGGGATTTGTTGAAACAGCTGCAGCCCGGATCTGCATTAGCGTTGTCAGCGTTGTTAACTATATTATTATGCATATGTGCAAAGTTAAGTGTTGAAAGACTTATTAAAAGATATTTATCTTAATCATAAAAATTACAATTTCCTCGATTGTGATTGGTTTAAACAAGTCCTATTTTCCACTAATTCGCTGGTTGAGTTGTTATCGGACAGTTTGTTATTGGATAGTTTGTTATTGGACAGTTTGTTATCGGACAGTTCATTAAGCCAATCACATTCAAAGTTGTAGTTTAAATCAACCAATCACATTCAAAGTTGAAATAACGTGCTTAGCCTGCAGAACAGGCGTGATTTTTTGCGTATTTCTGGCGAACAGAGGCGAAAGCGAAGCGAGCGCGAAGCGCGAGTTGCGTGCGAGGAGAGGAGCGCTAAAAAATCCCGCCTGTCCCCATACCATTGTTCAAGCTCTTCCGCCCCCAGACACACCCTAAATTACCAGCCAATCACAGTGTTAGAAAAACAATGGTGATCACGGCGCGTTGTGGGCCAAATTTCCAAGGTCTTGTTCTCATCCCTAAAACGGAGAAATTACTTCTTTGGGACTTAAAATAGAAAGGAAAAACACAATGTTTAAGTGCCCTCAGAATGGAATATTAGGCAGTGCAGAGTCCTCTCAAACCTTTCTGGTGAAGAATTTTTCCTTCAACAGCCTCGAATAACACTACTATCTGTGTGCTTTGAAAACGGATCGAGGATTTAAAGCAGGTTCCTGGACTTAAGAAAACCAAAATGGTAATGTACAGTATTACTACAACGTTGAATTTAACTTTCGGAACGACTGGTAAGGCCACGGCCGATAAAATGACTGGCCAAGTTGTCGGTAAACTCAAGCTTTCGCTTTAGCGTGAAGAATGAATTTCATGCTGTCATGCGAAGTACGTCTGCGAAAGTTTGAACATTTTTAACTTTTAGATAGGTTTTTCTCCTCATGCTGAATTAAAATTTATTGGTACTGAACTTCCTGTGCCGTTCCTTTCCTTTGGTTACCTTGATTTGGGAATTTAAGGTTTTAAATTGAACAGTATTTTGTACCCTTAATTTCTGAATAATTAATTTACGGCGACATGCACGGTTTGTTTATTTACTTTATTCGCTTCGCTAAAATCTACATTTTTGAGTCTTATTCAACTACTGCAGAACCCCTGAGAAAAGAACTTAGTGGGCACTAATTTAACCTGGTTTAAATACGATTTATCTCAAAATAATTGGCTTGTTTCTTTGTTATCTTTTTGATTTACACCCGGGGATTTACAACTTTCATCTTTCATTCACTGCACTGTATTATTATTTTCTCACGCAGTGCGCGGCGAAGAAACTATCAGATTTCTTGTTTTACTAGCGCCTTTCGCTCTTATTTTCCCATGTTTTCTCCAGTGTTACTTCTTTTTGTTAAAGAATGGAAATTCTGTTTTATTCGGTTTCGTTTTGTCCTCCGAACAGTTCGAAGTCAGTAACGTACTCATTAAATTTTGCTCATTCAATTTTCTTGGCTTTTGTCGCAGGGAATTAGGGACGGGTCGAAGGCAATTTTATGCAGGTGAGGAAGGCTAAGGAGGCAACTTCGGAAATACACGAAAAGCTACA
>JAHPZR010001493.1:47500-68756 GCA_019787425.1 Platygyra sinensis
CTTGAAAGCTAACTGGATATAATAGTGGCACTCTACGATTCTTAATGAATGAGCTAGTAGTTAGATATCTTATTCTCTTGCTAGTAGCCGTTATTATATTAATATCAGACAAGCAAACTAATGTGACGGGATCGTTTTGTTGCAAATATTAAACAATTATTGGATGAGGCTGGGCATGATATCATGAATTATCAAAACCGAGGTCTGTGTTATCTGCCGAAGCCGAAAGCTGGGGCAGATAACACAGACACGAGGTTTTGATAATTCATGATATCATGCGAAAACCGAATTCAATAATTGTTTTATTCCATCCTCAGAAACAGAAGCGAAGCGTTCAGCCATTTTGTTTCTGAGGAGAACACTCCAAGGGGCTTAGTAACCAGGCAGACGTTGAACTTGACATGATAAATGCAATATCTGCAGCAGACATTGCATTTATCATGTCAAGTTCACAAGCTATTGTGAATTGATTGAATGCTCTTGACCAATCAGATTTTTCATAGTGAGTCTGATGTATAATAATAAATTTTAATGTAGTTAAGCATTGCATGCAAAGTTTGGAATAAAGATGTAATCTTGTTTTGAGTTAAGCCTTTTTTGCCCCTCCATCCCCCTTTGGGTCAACTTTTGCTGAGTCTGTGCTGTTGGTATTTCAGAAACCCTGCCCCATTTTAGACATTTTATAATATATTCTGTGACCAGTAATAGACCCCGTTTTAGTCATTTTTAGGCAAATATAATTTTCGCGATCTCGTCGTAGTCACTTTCTGTTTATGCACCTATCTTACAAAGCCATTGCCGGATCTATTTCATCTTAAAGGGGCATTGTCACGCTATTTGGCAACTTTATAAAAAGCTAGAAGGTGCCTTCGCATCAACTGAATTCCAAAACTAATGATGTAGTTTTGTTATCAAAGACTATTTGAAGGTACGGAAACTGTTTTCTGTCGCCTGTCGCTACGGATGGCATGGATGGAAATGGATTGAAATTTGAAAAAATTGGCCAATTTTTTCAAGTTTTGATGCTACGTGTTCCAAAACTCCTCAAGAAATTTGTTATGGTCAGCTCTCTCTGATAAAATTCGTTTGATACCTTCGTCGTAGCTTTACAGCAGCTTTTTATTTATGATTAAAGCCTTAAAGTAATGATTTTAGCACAGAATTGGCCTAAAACAGAAAAATCATCGTGACAATGCCCCTTTAAAATGAGCTGAAGTTTCCCATTAAAAATGACTACTTGCTATAATTTTCTTACCGGCAAATTCCCAAAAATGTCCGATACATTCTGCTAACTATACACTCTTTTTTTATATATGAATGTTGTTTTTCCGGCCCAGGCTGAATATTCTTATTTTTCTGCCGATTTTGGGCTGAAAATATTCTTGTATTATTATTATTATTCTTAAATTATGGCTTATGACATTTGACATTTTAATGCTTTTTTGCGGTTTAGTTTATGTCTTTTGTGCTGAATACTGTACATATGTATTACATGTACCGTTCATCAAACTGTCATTAGCGTTGAACATTTTGCTAAAGCTAGTGTAGGTTTCTTCGTTTTGCTGGCTAGTTTCGCCGTTCAGAGAAACTTGGGAATAATTTTATATGGTTAAGTTAAAAACATAAAATTGCATTGTATTTACAGATGTTTCAACGCACAAAGTTATATCTATCCTTTCCAAAATCTCAGCCTCGGCTTTATTCTTAAAATATTCTTAAAATTTCGCACATTTCAGTCTCGATATTCTTATGAAATATATTCTTATAGAAAAAAAGAGTGTATTGAGAATGCAACCCATTATAGTCAATCAAGTTGTGAAAAGGCGACCCCATCAAGCCGCACATCCACATATTAGCCTATTATTAGGAAGTAAACTCCTCCCAAAGATAGAGCCGTGGAAAGACCTAATCATAGTTTTTGTGATAATAAAGTTTTTTTATGGTTTCTCACGATGTAGTCACTTAAGATGTAGATCGCAACGTTTCGACTTCGACTGATTACACGGCACTACATCACGAATGTCGGCTGTGATTGACGCATTTTGATCCTCCCACTGTTTCATTGCTATAAATAAATAAAAATAATAACCTTTATTTACCCTCGGCAGTGCTTATAGCACACAAGTGCTAGTGGGGCCGATCAAACAACTGAAACAAATATTTCAAGTTGAACATAACATTGTTAAGAATCCCAACTGGCCGGAGGCAAACCAGTTGACTATTTACAAGCGTGGCCGAGGATATGAACTCTGGGCTACCGAGAAACAAATCCAGGTAGTGGTCAGAGCGGGACTCGAACCCGGGACCGCTGGATTGCGAGTCCGACACGTTGACCACTCGACCACGACAAGACACTTTCATTTTGTCAGTAAGGTCACTAAGTGAACACACTAAATAAGTTTATGGTTTCTTTTCACCAACTTTCCCCTCATCGAATCTATCGACTTAGATATAGTAATACTTGGGCTGTTTTTCACCTTGTCATAAATAACCTTACCAAAACGTTAAATGAGAAATTTGTTCCCTTCTACTAAATGTCATGGAGAATGAGAAATTTCTTTTTAGCAATAACTTCACCGCCAATTCCTCTGAGAGGGCTGTTCG
The DNA here is from genome assembly GCA_019787425.1 of Platygyra sinensis. Taxonomy (NCBI): domain Eukaryota; kingdom Metazoa; phylum Cnidaria; class Anthozoa; order Scleractinia; family Merulinidae; genus Platygyra; species Platygyra sinensis. Next base: position 50,105 of record JAHPZR010001493.1, read on the forward strand.
CAAGAACAACTGTTTGTATCAGTTTTAAACTGCATGCATTTCCATGATGAAAAGAACAGTGCACGTTAGCTTAATTGCCCCCGCAGGGTTTTTGGCCCCAGAGGGCCAAAAACCCGAGGAGGCACCTTAGGACTCCCCGCGTAATAGAGAGAGAAGAAGAGAGAATGTAGGTATTTCCGGTATATAGCCGCAAAAAATCTCGATTTGATCGCTTGCACGCCCGCAAGGTATCGACGTTTTTCCCGCAAACGCTCATGGGAGGCCAGCAAAGGGACACGGGCGCGAGGACTTGCGGGATCGGTGTCTTTGCCACGAGCTTTGTCCTTGGTTTAGATTTCGAGTTCAAGCGTCCCTGAAAAGCGTTTGTATTTGCCGGCCTCTATTACTATTTCAGCGCGATCAAATAAGTTCGCTTCGAAATGGCCGAGATTATGATCTAACACAAATTGAAAACGCTTTCAGAGATCCTGAAGATGGATTTTGGGGGAAAAACAGCTCAGAGAGTCCTGAAGTATACTAGATCGAAATTCGAGGCCAGTGTGGTTCATTTGCGACTAAATAGCTAAATCAGTACAGTACCTTCCGATCGTCAGAATTACCCAAGGATAACAATAAGGTGACAGGCCTGCGCGACTCCCATTCACGTGTAGTAGCCGCTTAGGAAGTTTTGCCCCTTTTGTATGGTACGATCGGAGGATCTTTGAATATTTCGCTAAGCACTAATCCTGTGTTTTCAGGGAGACATTTCGTCAGAGTAAAGCCGTTAGAGGTCATATTTCTGTGTGGCTTCCGCTGTTATCCGCTTGTAATTTGCAGAGTTTGACACCTCTGTTTTTTTGCCAGTTTTTTTCTCTTGATATTGCAAGATATGTTTTAGGTTCTCTCAAATGTTAGCTCTGGAGGAATAAAGTTTGAAATATTCCTTTGGCATCTCGTTTATTTGGATGGCTTATTTTCACAGAGTAATCTTACGGCAGGGATCCAAATGTAAATGTTTTGCGTCGTTTTCATTGAGGACAAAAAGCTTGACTCTAATTTGCATATATGGCGACTGTAACGCGATACTTATGTTTACATTTCACTTCTGTTGTGCTTTCGAGATACGTTGCTCGTACACTCTTTTCTTTCTAAGGATGTTATTTTTCCGGCCCAGACTGAATATTCTTATTTTTCTGCCGATTTTAGGCTGAAAATATTCTTGTATTATTCTTACATTATAGCTCATATGGCATTTTCGTTTTATTTAGAATTTATTAGGCTATCAAGTACAAGTGTTTGGTTTCTGGATCTGGATCGCGTTCAGCACATTGTGCATGTGCTCTGGACACCACTTTTCGTAGCGAGGTCAAGATGTCACGTCAAAATATATTCTTATATAAAAAAGAGTTCATATCAAGACAATTGTTTTTTTTTTTAGTATCTGACTAGAACAATAACGTTCAATATTATTGTTTCAATGAGCAGAAATATAAGAAAGCGGGGGCAGCTTTAGTGATAACTATTACTAGTCATATGAATTTTATGTTCTCATGGCCAGAACTATGTCTCATTATTGTCCTGATGTTGTCCTTAGTACCACTCGAACATAAAATTCGTATCTCCTCGCGACAGCGTGTGATATCCCTTTACATATTACATGACACACAATAACTATAAAATTATTTGTACCTCTCACTACAAATGCACTTCAATCTTTTATTGTACAAGTGTATACTTCCAATATTTCATTACTCAAGTGTACATTTCACGAGAAAAACTCGGTGAATTTAAGTGAAGAGGACATTTTAAGCGCATCTTCGTTTTATGTTTTATTAAGGTTTTCCGAAAAACCTTAATAAAACATAAAACATAAACCGAAGATGCCGTTTGATTCGTTTTTTTTTTTTTGTTTTCTGTTATTGTTTCTCTCTTTTTTTTGTTTTGGTTGTTTGTTGTTATTTTGCTGAAAAAGAGAGGGAATGGCAGGGCGATGGAGAGTCGCCGTCACTCAGAGAATAGAGCACTTTATTTCGATATATTCAAATTCAGCTTAGATAGTGAGGATCAGAGGACACAAACAAAAGAAATTGAATAGATGGTCATTTAATTTCCTTTGATTGTTTACTCTTGGCCCTCGCTGCCAAGTTGAGTGTTAATATATCGAAATTGGTCTATTGGAAGCCAACGCGGCGGGGGCAGGGGCCGGGCGGAAATACAAAGGCAAGGTAGAAGTCAACTGTGGGATTTCCAGGGAGCGAGAAGCGCCGCTTGAGGAGAATTCTTTTTCTCCATTTCACCCGGGGTGAAATAGAGAAAACGAATGCTCCTTAAGCGTCAGTGGCGGATCCAGACCTTGAGCTAAGATGGGGGGGGAGGGGGAAGGGGGTTTGTCTTCCTTGCCCTGCCGGGTTTTTTTCTTTGTGTGATTAATTTGATTTATTACCCAAAGAAATGGGGGCGGGCCGGCCGCACCATACAGCCGCCACTGAGCGAATGCGGCAAACAAGAACATCAGAAGAGTCGCTCCCTTCCAGTGACTAACGCTTAAATATCCTCTACTAAAACTCACGATGTTAACAATCAATGCGCTTTAAGTAAAGTAACGGAAAGCTGAATTAACTTTCCGTTACTTTACTTTGAAAGCGCAATGATGAAAGGGGCATTGTCACGAGGATTTTGCTGTTTCAGGTCAATTCTGTGCTAAAATCATTACTCTAAGGCTTTAATCATAAACAAAACTGAAGCTTCTGTAAAGCTACGACGAAGATATCAAATGACATTTATCACAGAGGGCTAACCATAATAAATTTCTTGAGGATTTTTTGGAACTAGTGGCATCAAAACTTGAAAATATTGGCCAATTTTTTCAAATTTCAATCCATTTCCATCCATGCCATCCGTAGCCACAGGCGACAGGAAACAGTTCAGTACCTTCAGATAGCTCTTCGATAGCAAAACTAGATCATTAGTTTTGGAATTCAATTGATGCGAAGGCACCTTCTAGCTTGTGAAAAATTTGCCAAATAGCGTGACAATGCCCCTTTAACATCGTGAGTTTTAAAATTAAAACGAAAATGGAGACAAAATCTTGTGGTACTGCTCGGCCGAAATGAACTCGGAAAACGTTTTTCGTTTTTTTACAGAAGATTAATAGAAAACAACCCAAGAAATCCAGTGATATGTACAAAGTATAAATCTGTCAACTCAGCGCACACAATAACTTAAGAGCGACTTGCTATAAAGACCACCTATACCTATGCAAGATAGAAAAAATCGATTTTCTGAAAATTTGTCAGGAAGAAGGTTTTTACTAACTTGTTTCAAAACTGTAACTTTGAGGTTGTTTGGATTTTTATTTTCTTCTCCAGACCGCCTTTTGTATTTTGCCCCTAAAAGAGCCAAACTCGGCCCTGAAATTGCACTTTTTGCGAAGGCTCGCAAGCCAAAATATTGTGCGTGGCTGGAAAAGCTAACCCATATTATTAAAATATAATGTTTTAGTACTTATTTTGCGTTGTCAGATCCACATGTAATATGAACCCGAATTTTTAACAAATTTTTAAAATTATACGCGACGGCGATGTCGCGTCACGTCCAAATTTAGGTCAAATTCGTGGACCAAAAAGTCAATCTGGTACATGAATTTACCGCCCAAAACAATTTTTCTGGATAAAAATATCACTTCATCTTACTTTTTATCGCAAATCTAGCTTGGGTAAATAAAACGCAAAAATTTGACAGCATCTTGAAACCAGGCACTTGAGGTAATCGCTTGACATTTTGACCTTTCACGTCGCGATTATTATCTCGAGCGTTGACCCTGAAATGTTTGCCTATGGGTTTCAATCCGGTAAAATAATTGTTTTAAGCCTCCAGATATCAGTTATAGTAATTTAAAGACAGTTTCTAGCCGAAAACGAGCATGTTTAGCAAAGGCTAATTTTGAATAATTAATTAAGCTTAAACTTGTGGCGGTTTGCGAGCACAGACAATGCACGCGACAAAAATGTCGGTTTATAAATCGTTATCTTTCCAAAATCTTGAGGAAAACTAGAAGAATAAATAGTTTACTAAATACTTGGAGCTATTTCTTACCTTAATCTCGCCTACCGTGATAAGAAATGGTAACATTGCTGCGGCTTCATAGCTTGTTCGAAACACTCTTGACGGTTGCCAGGCTACAAACAAAATCACGGACACAGGAATCCCAAGGTCGCGTGAGAGCGGCGGTCTTGTTTATTTATATTTTATTTGTTACTGTTTGTTTGGTTGTCTGTTTGTTTTTTGTAATTGATTGTTTTTATTTTTGTAATATATAAGTTTTAGTACATGTATGTCATTTTGTTTCGCATACCCAATTAATATTATCTTCTGTGCTTACCGCATGTCAACAAGCATGCTTCAGGATAACAGGTGCGCACCCTGGTGCGCACTTCTGGAGAATCCTGCATGGTTGTGGGAAGCTGTGCAAAGAGTACTTAAGGCCACCTTCGAAATTCTCTGTATTTGGAGACTTGGAGACTGCCTTAGACTGTGAATCGAAAAATCTCCCACGAGCCACATCTATGAGCGCCAAGCCTCCTGGGCGCGTCACTGTAGACCCCTCAGGTGTGTTCCTCAGAAAAGTAAGTTACACTCCAGGAAACTTTTTGTGATGAATTAATTCAACAAAGAGACAGATTTGTTGACGAACCAAGATAAGCGTTTTTGTTGGCTGAGTCAACAGAACGGGAACTTGATAGAATCTTATTAACATAACGTTCTTGGAAAATCAAATTGGGGTCTTTGAGAAACGTCTCGCTGGGCTTATGGCTACGGAAGGAAATTTATACCAGGGTAATAGTTTTCTTAAATTTTGATGCAAAGTATGTTTGAGTGAGCTTTCTCGAAGTAAGCTACTACAAGATCCCCTCCCACGGTTTTATATCTTATATCATTGTCTTTCTCCCAATCATAATCCAGAATTGTGTAATTTGCACTGGTGTTACACTTTTTGCACCGGTGTTACACTTTTTGCACTGGAGTTACACTTGAACTGCACTGCTCTCAGCCAATCAGAATCGGGTAATATTTTCATGTGTATTATTAATGCTCAAATCAAGTTGCTGATAGCCAATCACATTCGAGAATTTTGTTATAGTTTTGATCAAGGGTTTTATTGGACTTTTAGTAGGAACGCGCGCGAGGGGTCTACATGCCCAGTAGGACTGGCGCTCATATATGGCTCGTGATAAATTTTAGACATTGCTTTAGCTTTCACCTCTCCAGCAAAACACCTCAATACCCCACTTGCACTTCAGTGATCCACACGATCCCCCGATAATTAAGTATGCAAAACCACATGAAGCCATTAAATTACAATTTCTAACTTTAATATAGATGCAGTTACGTATGTTATTTACAAGTAAAAACAAATCCGACGTTAATTTGGAAGGCCAAAGGATACAACGCTTTTCACGAGAAAATATTAATCGCGCTAAAACAGGACAGTTCAGAGTTTATTCAAAACATGTGCGTGCGTACATTCTGCGAAATATGATACCAAGAAGTGCACACCTGTTATCCTGACGCATGTTCGTTGACATGCGTTAAGCACAGAAGGTAATATTAATTGGGTATGCGAAACAAAATGACATAAATGTACTAAAACTTTTATATTTAAAAAAAATAATAATAATAATAACAATAATAAAAACAATCATTAACAAAAAACAAACAGACAATAGTAACAGTTAAGATAAATAAACAAGGCCGTCGCTCCCGGGGGATACTCCCTTATATGGGCTATATAGGTATGTGCGGCCCTAGGCTCGATTTCCGCCGCTCTCTCGTGTCTGGTCTTCCCTCTCGAACAGCGGCTGGTAATCGAGCCTAGTGCGGCCCCAAAGGGTATGGTTTTTCAGCTGTTTTGGTCATAAATAGGGTATGGTTTTTGTACTCTAGCCCTGATCTGGTATGATTTTAAGCCGAGAAGCCACTTTTTCATCACTATCGAAAAGAAAATCAACAAAACCCCTTCACAAATTTTTGTTTATGGTAATTTAACATTGGTTTGAACTTGAGATACAATTATAACGCTGGTCTGAAACAGGATTTTGATGTAAGGTTCAGGTCATAATTAGGATTTTGAATTTTTGGTCAGGTCATAAATAGGGTAGGGAATATCGCAGATTTTGGTCATAAATAGGGTTAGGGTTTTGGGAAGCGGGCCTCACATCCCTACCTAATTTTTCTGGGAGTGCCCAGCCCCCCCTCCACTCCCCCCCTTCCGGGACGCCGTTCTCACGCGACCTTGGGATTACTGTGTCCGTGATTTTGTTTGTAGCCTGGCAACCGTCAAGAGTGTTTCGAACAAGCTATGAAGCCGCATCAGTGTTACCATTTCTTATCACGGTAGGCGAGATTAAGGTAAGAAATAGCTCCAAGTATTTAGTAAACTATTTATTCTACTAGTTTTCCTTAAGATTTTTCCCGATAACGATTTAAAAAAGACATTTTTTGTCGCGTGCATTGTCTGTGCTCGCGAACCGCCACTTGCTTAATTAATTATTCAAAATTAGCCTTTGCTAAACACGCTCGTTTTCGGCCAGAAACTGTCTTTAAATTACTATAACTGATATCTGGAGGCTTAAAACAATTATTTTACCGGATAGAGACCCACAGGCAAACATTTCAGGGTCAACGCTCGAGATAATAATCGCGACGTGAAAGGTCAAAATGTCAAGCGATTACCTCAAGTGCCTGGTTTCAAGATGCTGTCAAATTTTTGCGTTTTATTTACCCAAGCTAGATTTGCGATAAAAAGTAAGATGAAGTGATACTTTTATCCAGAAAAATTGTTTTGGGCGGTAAATTCATGTACCAGATTGACTTTTTGGTCCACGAATTTGACCTAAATTTGGACGTGACGCGACATCGCCGTCGCGTATAATTTTAAAAATTTGTTAAAAATTCGGGTTCATATTACATGTGAATCTGACAACGCAAAATAAGTACTAAAACATTATATTTTAATAATATGGGTTAGCTTTTCCAGCCACGCACAATATTTTGGCTTGCGAGCCTTCGCAAAAAGTGCAATTTCAGGGCCGAGTTTGGCTCTTTTAGGGGCAAAATACAAAAGGCGGTCTGGAGAAGAAAATAAAAATCCAAACAACCTCAAAGTTACAGTTTTGAAACAAGTTAGTAAAAACCTTCTTCCTGACAAATTTTCAGAAAATCGATTTTTTTCTATCTTGCATAGGTATAGGTGATCTTTATAGCAAGTCGCTCTTAAGTAACGAAGAATCACAACGTATCAAATGATGAGGAAAATAAAAATTATAAAAAAAACGGAGTGGCCGAGTTGAAGGAAGTTCTCAGCATATGCTGAGAACAGAATCTGGAAGACCTGAAAACGATAAATGAAGAAAACAGTTAATGCTGATCATTTCTATCGATCAATTGATTCAAGCTAAGTCTGAGTTCTTTCAAAAATAACAATTGTCGGAAAATGACTCATTCTGGTGGCATAAACCTCCACGATAGCTGTTGATTCTGATTGGCTAATCAAACCAAAATGTTTCCTGGATAGTTTTGCGTGTGTTGTACAATTTTTTTTTAATAACTGAGAAGTATTGCAAAAAGAACTTCATCTTAGCTCTTACCTTGGTCCTGCAGAAAGCTCGAGACATCGCATGTCAAATGGATTTACCTTCTCATTGCTTTCCTAAATACAACAAAGAGAAAAACATAATATCATGAGTTTTACGCCATTCTTCAAAATAGACTATGGTTTCCTGAAAGGGCTATTTAAGTTGTTTTTAAAATGACAGAAACGTCTCCAATGTACAAGGTTGGCAGAAACGTCTCCAAATTAAATTTCAACTTTTATTTTTCGTTAAATTGTTTGAGATTTCGTCATAATCATCAGTCCCAGGCATTTTTTAAGACTTTCGCGATCGGCTAGACGTTTCTGATTCCAAGATTGAACTAGGATTCATTACAGTTGCCACACTTAAGAATGTTTTTTTTTTCCACACAACTGACCGATAATAAGAAATGAATTTAACTATTTTTAATCTAAAATTACGCTTATAAACTTACTGAAGGAACGGTCTTCTAGAAAATACCGAGGCTTTCAACTTAAAGCTCGGCTTTAAGATTATGCACTTGAGAAGCTTCTAGATCTAGAAAACAAAAAACAATAGAAAGAAATTACGAACTCTGTGACAAATCTAACAAATCCTAAACCGACAGCTCAGACGGAGGAAATGTTAAATGTTGTTAAGAGATTTTAACCAAACTCGGACAGTTCCATATATACGTCGCTAATTTCTAACAAGCTAGCCGAGCGAAGACGCGAGGCTGGCGAGGCGGCAGCATTATAAAGCCATGCGAAAGTACTGTGCTGACGGAAAAATCTCGAGTGATTGAGAGACATGTTTGTAAGCTAACATTCCTGTGGTAAGGTAAGATTCCTGAGATTCCGATGACGTAGGAATAAGTGGTCGATTGTCTTGCAACGGACAAATCGTAGCGCGCAGAGATTGTAACGTCAAGCCTGCATGTTTCTGATCGTCAATGAAACGTAATTTTCACCTGCTTTTGTAAGTTTTATTTGTTTTTATTTTCAATTCTACGGTAGTGTACTTTAGTTAATTAAGTGCCTCTGTGGTATATTTCAAATAGGTAGTATCGATAGTATCGAGCTAGCAAGCTCAACAATCGGCCAGCGAGCCAAAAGAGTACTGTATAGCGCCGCAAATGATCCCCAACCGCAAATGATCCCCAACCGCAAATGATCCCCAACCGCAAATGATCCCCAGACCGGAAATGATCCCCAAATTGGACCGCAAATGATCCCGAACCGCAAATGATCCCGAACCGCAAATGATCCCGAACCGCAAATGATCCCCGCCGAAAACGAGGAATGGCATGGAGTTTAGTTTCCTGGATTGTTCCTCTTTTTATTTTATTTCTTTATTCATTTAATTTCATCAACTAAACGATGAATTAGATAAGCATAAAGAAAAGATTTTCCGTTGACGTAAACTATAATTAAATTAAAATTTTCATGACAAATTCATCTTATTTTCTCTTGACAATTTTTTTGAAAAATTACAGAAAAAAATTCAAAGCTTATAGACAGCAATACTATTTCTCAACAAGCTCGATCTACAACAATAATAGCTTAATGCTATCAAAACTAAGACAAAAAAAATCTTGAGTGGATTAATTTTAATGCCATTTCCATGTTTAATAATCTGATTTCAAATCCTCATCATTATAAGACCCCAAAGGCGCGACAATCAAATATCAAAGCAAGTGTTAATACCAACAGTAACAGCTTTCGCGATATGTTCATGACCTTTTAGTTCGGGCGAATGAGCTAGAAATTCTACTTCCCAACTCTACAAGCCAGTTTGACTTTTAGTTCGAATCTGCAACTTGCAGCAAGAAATTCTGGAAAAGAGCAGTGATTGGTCAACTTACATAGTATGTAGAGCGACTCAACACTTACCTTCATTACCCGCGGAAAAATGCGAAAAACTGAAAAACCGCATATAGTAAGATGGCAGCCGTAAGCTAGTTTCGAGTAAGATTCTCAGACTAAAGAAGCCTTGCTTCATGAGAAACGGCCGGAAAGTTTACACCACTACAACCACGAACTGTAGTCCGTTAGAATTTCGTGCTACTGACTTTCAACATCGATGACAAAAGTATTTTAATTCGCGTGATTGACCAAAACCGGAAACCGCTCATGAAAAGTCTGTAGCATCCGAGATTTGACTAAACGTGCAGGTCAGGAAATAAGACACAACTTAGTTGAGTTAACTGAGATGCAGGATGTCGAGTGGCTGAACTGACATTTTATTAATTTTGTTCGCAATTTTCGCTTCGGTTAAATTGTCATGAAATGTTAATGCTTGTATAAAAACAGAAGGAGTAACCCTATAAAAAAATAAAGGTTTCTTATTATACAAACAAAAGCCGATTACAAGGCATTCCGTTAGAGGGAGGCTTTTTCGGTAATTATCCGAAGAACTCTTTATCGTAGGAATTCAGTATATCCATATAGAATATGGTCAGTCATGATATGACTTGCGTCTGTTTATGTTAAAAACTGAATCCACAACCCGAGGAACAAATTCCATGCCATTCCTGGTTTTCCGACGGGATCATTTGCGCGGGATCATTTGCGGTTCGGGATCATTTGCGGTCCAGTTTGGGGATCATTTCCGGTCTGGGGATCATTTGCGGTCGGGGATCATTTGCGGTGCTGTACAGTACTCGGCCACTGTGCTAAACTAGGGCAGTATGCCAAATTCGACCAGCGTGACAAATCTAGACAACGCCAGCGGGCATAAAGCAATCAAAGAAACTAAGAAACCCTTTGAAACTGAATTCAATCAAAGCAAAGCTAAAACAAACGATAACTGTAGCAAACTATTGACCAGCGATCCACACGAGAGTAAACCCGACATCGGCCAGTGATCCAACTTTGTCACCGCCAGCGAGCAAGAAGCAATCAAAGCAATGACGTTTATAGGCTCAATTTCCGCCGCTCTCTAGGCTCGATTTTAGCCGTTGATTTTTTTCTTGTAATCCTTGAATAAACCACACAAAAAAGAATAATGTCTTTTACTATTCACAGCAAATACAAATATTTTCACCCTACTGTAAAAACAGCTGAAGACAGACGGCAAAAGTTTCATTTTTGTCGTTTGCCGTTTGGCGTAACGTCATGCTGAATCTCTCTCTATTTACAATATTACTTACTTCAAAACTTAAGACTTGACTACAAAAAAGTGACGTGCACAAAACATGACTCCGTTTTTCGAAGTTCCCAATTAGAATTTGTTTTGAAATGTTGCTCGTCGGAATTTAGCGAGATCTACTTCTAGTCTATAAAATAACTGAGTCACTACACGCGCTCTCATTGGTCGATAGGTGTGTTTAGATGAGAGTATGTAAACACGGTTGTGACGTTTCAGATTTGCGCGTATTTTTAAGAATTATTTTAAAACAGCAATAGCGCACTTTTTCGGTGTTTACAGAGCCTCATCTTAACACTCAGAGGGTTGGAGAATTCTCGAAAGTCATCTCGGGTTTGCATAACTCTCTCGACTCCTCCCAGCCCTCCTCGTGTTTAGGCTATGTAAACACGATGCTCTATTGCTTAAATGTCCAACTGGTTTTTACCTGTGTTACTTAAAAGTTACTAATTTTCAACATATGTAAAATTTTAGAGTAGAGTTATGTGGGGCTCTTGCAAAAGAAGACAAGTTTCAAGTTCAAGTTTCAAGTTTATTAAGTCTTCCAAAAGAATTAGTTACAATGAACACCGCCTGCAAATAGCGAGCTAATCTAGGCAGGCGGTTGTTAAGGACACACGAACACGAATTACTAGTTGAAGGCGTTAAAAAAGTCGAGTTTGAATACATTATTTGTCAAGAGAGGGAAAAAAGTGATGAAAAGTGGAAAAAAATATCAGTATAAGTTATGATTGAATTATAATTAAGATGCCTTTTTTATTTCAGAAATAAGAGTGCTAGACGCGGAACACAACCTAGTCAGCGTAAAAACGTCAAATTGGAGCAGCTTACGATTAAGCAAAATTGCAACAGATATAAACGTATTGAGTTCTGGACCAAAGGCACAAAAAAAATGTCGGGAATTTATGACGCCATTTGCCCCGCGCGAGATCTGCAAAACTCCTCACAGCATGTACGCGCGTATGCCGCAGGCGATGGCGCAATTTGTTCCAAACCTAAAAAAGAAGTGTCTCATATCAAAGGGACAGCCCCAATACTATAAACAGCTTGAGATATGACAGGAAATATATCGTAGTAATGACCCAGCTAGTCTAGTGACACAACTGCGGAAGCCCCCTTGATAAGCCTAGGCACTTTTGGGGCAAACAATAGTCTTCTTCAGGGCCATAACTTAATAAAGGAATAATAACGGCTCTAAAATTTGAATATAGGTGATATACAATGGCAGTTAATGTTTAACTAATAAAAGTAACATGAACAGTGATATATAAGGCTACAAATGTAGATAAATGTAATGCTCTGCTAGTTGAAATATAGGCCAATAAATTTTGCCCTTCTCCCGTAGTACCAGCCTTGCAATCAATTTGGTTTTATAACACTTAGAGTGACGTCTGGTACGAGCATTTCTTGATCAAGAGACCCGGCAGTAACAAGCCAAGCAGTTTAATTATTCGTTGCGTGGTCCCCTGCATCCAAAAATTGTAAAGTATTTTCGCTGGCACCAAAAGGGAAAGTCAGAGGAAACTGCTGATCAGTGGTGGTGTTATGAATTTCATGCATACAGACTCTAAGTCAGGGGCAGATCTTTTCTATACGGGACATCTACAGCTGAGGACTGTGCCTTGTAGCGCGTTAAACATTGCGCCATCGCGCGACCATGCTTAGCCGTTGACCAACTTTCTCGTCCCAGCCTCCCACCCCCTATAAGGCCTGAACCTAAGCTAGCGAAAAGAAAGTCCAGGATAACTTGCGTACCAGGAGCTTGCTCAGAACAAACCAATCAAAAGTTACTAGGTCCCAACCTTCAGCAGACGATACGCGTGTCAAACAAGTCGCGCGTGCGCGAAAAACTTTATTTTTATTACAATTGCTTCAATTTCGCAATTTGATTTGCTAATTTGCCGTTGTCGATAAGAGTCCATACCACGCTGCTCGCGTCAATGTACGTGTCACGCAACACCTTTTTTAGCTGGCACTCTGAAAGGAAACCTAACATTTCCTTTGGCATTGATATCGTGGTAAAAAACATAAAAACGTAAAAATCGAAATGTGATCTGTATCTCTGATCGACAACGAGTACGCGTCATTACCCTTCAGTCCCAAATATCATTTTCGTATTGTTTCTGCATGTTGAGCGAGTTTGCGAAATACAGCGCGTGCACTTTCAAGTCCGAGTCGTTGTTTTCAATTGTCAGCAAATCTTGACAAACATATTTTGTAACGTTTTGTTAGTTTCACAAGAGTATGTATATTAGGTTGCATAATACTGCTGAGTATTTTAAGCGTGCTTGTAAGGTGTCTCAAGGGGCTAGTAGACTATTTAAGGTTCGTCAAGTTATGCAAGAGCCATTCGAGGCATCTCTTTCAACCCTAGTTTTTATTTACTGTTGTTGTTTTCTCTGAGTTTGTAAAACTGTATTGCTGTTTTTGTAACGCTTTACGCTCGCTGCATCAATAAACGAGATGCCCGCTCCTATTCTGTGTTTTGTGATTATTTAGATTAGTTACAAAATATTTTATAATCGTTTCAGTGTGATTAGAATATAAGCAGACTTTCACATTACTGCACCAAACATCCTCGTGCCATAGCCGAAATCTTACCATTAATCAGCTTCCTTATGTTTTGAGGTCAAACACAAAAATTATTATTCAGACCCAAAAATATTAATTATTCTGAACAGAACCAATAACAATAACAAAGTGCTCCATTGAAACTTTAAAGTTAGCCCCATGTACTCCGGATTTCTGTTAGTTAAAGAAAAACCTAACACCAGGGTGGTACGACCAGGGTAGTATACAGACCGGTATGGAGGAGGCAGACAGGCAGTTGGGCCTACCCCGGGCCCACTGGGACCAGAGTTTGGCTTCCTCTCTGATTGGAGGGAGTTGGGCCTCTACTAACCTAGCTGGAAGGTGCACAGACCAATATAGATGAGGGAGTTAGGCCTCTCCTGGGTCGGCTGTGACCGATTGTGGGCCTCCCTAGGACCCCACTCGCCAATATGTATATCCGAGTACAAAACTCCGAGTCTATGGGGGCAAAAGTGTGACGAGAGAAGCACTTTATCCCCATTCCCAGCTTTATTGAAAACTCAACTGTGTATAAACTGAAAGTACAAGGAAGAGGCAACTGAAATTATCATAGCATTACATTAGTTGGGAACTCTAAGCCGAAACAGACAACAAAGTATTGACACGTAAATTGATTATGACTATATAATTAGTTACAAAGATATTGTCCAATACTTACTAACATTTGATGTAATTATATATGGATAGGTAAGTCTATAGTTTATCATGGTACAGTCGAAGCTCTCTTAACGGACACTCTCGTATAAGCGGACAGCTCTACTTACGGCCGCCTTGTTTGAAACCCCGTTTTCACTCCCATACAGACTCTGTATTTTTACATTCTCGTAAGCGGACATTCCCGTAAGCGGCCGCGGACACTTTCAGGGATTAGGACTTAGACTTTTACTTTGTTTTTAAGCTCCCTTAAGCGGACACCCGAACGAAAATCAACAACCTCTGTACAGTATCTTGTTTTTATCAATCAACCTTTTTATATTGCCGTTCGACACAATGATTTTACAGTAATTACAGTACCATATTTCAGTGTTTGTTTTGTCGTCATCCACGTCCGGTTACATTTCTAAATACCACTTACATGCACATGCGCTTGTGACTGGAATTACAACGTTGTCAGCACATTGTAGCCAAGGCACTCGAGTTTCGATTTTAGCCAAGGCAGAGACATTTTAGTGCCACCATAAAAAATATACTGGCAAGGAATTTCTAAGCCGTATCCGGCTCCTCTGTTTACTCGCTTTCTCCTTACAAGAGTCTTTCCTTTGTTTCTTCCTCGCTTTAAAAACTTGCTAAAAAAAAGCGACATCCTCATAGGAATGTGTCCGAGTATTTCATAGATCTTGTTTATGGTGTTTGTGTGTTCTTGAGTCGACAGTTCTTGATGATACGCTTGTTGACGTGGTCTTACTACAGCCACTGCATTTGTGTCCTTATGATTTGTTATTTGAAAATCACTGAGGTGCATTCCTAGAACTACAGTATACAGTACTGTAATACTGTTCAGTTATCGTTATTATCGTAGGGCGCAATAAAACAAAAAGAGTCATTTAATACCACGGTATTTTTTTGTATACCAATATTTATTGTTAGCTGGGAAGCCCCGTAAGCGGTCATCTATCCGCTACACCTCTAGTGGCCGCTTACGAGAACCATTCTCGTAAGCGGCCAGCTCGAGCTCCAGTTACGGACATTTTTATCACGTCCCGAGGGTGTCCGCTTACGAGAGCTTCGACTGTATGTACATTTGACAATTTTACACTAAGAGATGTTTGAGAAGTCCTATGTCCATTGAAAGAAACAAAAGAGAGTGGGTGAAACGATGGGAGGGAAACTGAAAGAAACCTTGACGAGAAAACGTAATCTTTGTTTGTGCAGACAAACAGAATGCACAAAGTACATGAAATGAGCTAAGGAACCTGGCAGTGTGCCTTGTGATTAAACAAAAAAACATTGAGGAGTTCCTAGGTTTCAGCTCACGTGAGGTTGTACGTGGAAATCAGTGGACATAGTACAAAGCTCAGACAAGAGTTGTTGATTAGCTAAAATTTATTTCTTGTGATAAATAAATTATGATCTTCGCCAATCTTCAGCTGAGGAATTATTCATAAAGAGCTCACAGTCAAATGCTCATCAATTGGCAACAACTGCATGCTCAAACGATGAGCAAAGCGACCTTCGGATTGCAAGTGCAGTCATTTTCTGCTTGAAATCAGTCAATACTCTCATCAAATGATACTGGCCAGGGATCTACTTAACTTAATATATAGCTGCTCAAATAGTCATCGATTAATTCATTCAATAGCTGCTAATCGTCCATTATCTAAGCTAATATGCCTTAAGCACTATGACGAATACGAGCGGAACCCAAGGCAAGTATCAACAAACTTTGCAATCACTTTCCTTCTTCATCTATCGAGTTATTTATTTATCTTGCCGCAGCGTACATTGACATATGTGGGTATTCCATTATGAGGTTCTTCATTATGAGGTAGCATAGATGAAGCTGCCACTGAAGATTTATTGTTGCAGTGTTCTTGTTTAGATTTCACCAGCGATGCATAGGAACTATCCCCTGTCACCTACACAAAGCGCAAGAAATTATAACTGAAATTGTACCAAAACACTAGGTTTGTCCATCGGTCAATCAGTTGGTCAGTTACTCTGGTCCCCTCTTCATCAATTAGTCGGTCTACAAGCCAGTCTGTCTGCCTGTTAGTCATTCCGTCAGTTAGTCGCAGTCAGCCAGTCAGTAATTATAAGCCAGACAGTCAGTCGGACAGCCAGTCTATTAGTCAATCCGTCCGTCCGTCAGTCTGTCTGTGTGTCCATCAGAGAGCCAGTCTGTCAGTTAGTATGTCAATATGCCTGTCTACCCGTCCATGAATCAGTCCGTCGTCCCAGTCAGTCAGTCCGTCAGTCAGTCGCAGCATAGAGTCACATGAGACGATTAATATTTATTCGAAATAACGAACAAGATGAGCTCTTAAGTTAACTTTAGTACTTAAAAATCTAAAAACCGAGATCAAAATGTAGTACTGAAACATGTTATCTAACATAAAGCTGAAATGCAAGCGTGCACAACACTACAATGGAGTGAAGAACCAGAATGGAGAGGCAAAAACAAACAGGAGAATTAAGGATGATTGTGATGAGGAGGAAGAATAAGGGTTAGGGATTGGGTGAAAATGACGGTGGGAATAGTGAAAACACGAGAAAAATAAAGAGACCATGAGTAGGAGGAAGAACAGGCGGATGCGAAGGAGGAGGAGGGAGAGAAGAAGGAGGAGAAGAAGGAGGAGGGGGAGGAGGAGACAACAGTAGACAAAGAGCAAAAGGTGGTGCACGTTTTACGCCGACAGAGAAAGCAGACACAAGGACAAGGAAGACAAAGACAAAAACGGTGGTAAAGTAGACACGGTTTTCTTGTAAAACATCTATAATTGTGTGCTCTTATAACAAAGGTCAGTCTATCGAAACTTTGGTTGAAATTACCATTGCTGTACGCGGAGTCAACATGGCATATCCACACTCCTGTGTCAAAGACTGATCTGCTTCCCGCTTCTGATTATCGCGTCGGGCACCCCTAGGTTTCTTTTCATCAGAGAACCCCAGCTGCCTTGCAACATTTCTAAACTCAGCGACAAATTGTCTTTATCATCCAATTGGTTCCTGTTAGTAAAGGGTTACGAGAATATGAGTATTTGACCATAACAAACACAGAAAACATGAACTGCTCTTGCTCTGGGGATCAATACCTAGATGCCTTATTAGAAGGACGTCGCGAATTAGGGAATTTTAAGCGCCCCAACCAAAAAAAGGTCAATGCTTTATAAGATAACCAAAAAGGTTCTTAAATTGTTATTTTTATGTATTTCACATCTTTTAAATGAAACTGATATGAATTCTAAACATAAAAATTAGCTTACTTATTTTTACCAATCCCTAAAGCCAATATGTTTCACTCATAAAAAGTCACGAAGTCCTCTTGTACTCTGAAAGGGACAAATCCCCCGGCCTTTTTTATTTGCATTCGTTTAGTAATACCTATACAAAGCAAATGTCCCTACAACCCTAGCCAGAACTCGTTGGACATAAAGAATATAACCCATGAAAACGACGCATTTTCCTTCCCCCTCAATACCGATGCAATGTTGATATCAGGCATGCGTTCAAGTCATTTTTGTCAGACCCAACATTGCTTATAGGGGAAGGGGGACAAAAAAAATGGTTTACTAAAACAACATTGCCATTTTTTTAAAGAGATGGAATCAGAATTTATTTAACGAAGTGCATTTTCTCTTAATTTTCATAGATGTCCCATGATGTTTTGACCAGGGTTGTGGTTCCTGGGACCCACGAATTTCTAGACACTGCTCCAATGCATGTGTTTTCTCTTGATGTGTTCTTGCCATGAAGCTATATGGAATATCGCGGGATATATTTTTTTCAAATTCATCATTTAGTTAGTTACAACTATACATGCACTGCTCAACACGTGACATACCCTCTATCAGTCGTCTTTCTTGTAGCTATTTCTGACATAAAGAACAGTTAGTGATAATATGAGAAGTCGAATTACGGTAATTTTACTTCGTTTACGATCAAGTTAAAGCAACACACGCATGCATGGTGTCATAGACTTTTCTTTTTGTTTCTTTATTATATATCAAGTTTGTAGTAAGATTACACTGTCGAAAGAACATCAGTGAAACACTCGACTACT
This sequence comes from Platygyra sinensis, assembly GCA_019787425.1. Taxonomy (NCBI): domain Eukaryota; kingdom Metazoa; phylum Cnidaria; class Anthozoa; order Scleractinia; family Merulinidae; genus Platygyra; species Platygyra sinensis. The sequence continues at coordinate 68,153 of JAHPZR010001493.1, forward strand.
ACCTAATAATGTGCCATGTTTGTTTTTTGTATTTTCACGTCATCTGTGATCAATTACTGAACAGACGTACTGGAACATAGAGTCTATTAATAAAGTTTATTATCATTTGTCTCACGATGTAGCCACTTGAGATGACCTTTCGACTGCTTACTGCCAGTATTCTTCGGACGATGAGGTCGAATGATTAGACGGCACCATTTATATCACGAAGGTCGGCTGTGATTGGTGCATTTCAGTCTTGCCATTGTTTCATTGTTCCGGCTAGTAGATGGTCCCTCAGCGGCCCGCTGCTGTACCGTTTTCCCTTTGTGTGTTTTTGTTGTTGTTGTTGTTGTTGTTGTTGTTCTTGTTAGTTTGCTGCCTTAGCCAACATCTGCTCTAAGGGTAACTTGAGTTTCACAGCAAAAAACTCAACTCATTTCGCATCCACCATCGCCGAAAAAAGACCCAGGAACACAAGATCATAGTGTCCTTCGACGTACAGTCGCTGTTTATCTATCATGGAGGGAGTTACACTATTGAAACTGGTAACACCAGTTCAAATAACGGAGCTCTTGAATTTCGTTTTAAGATCAACGTGCTTCCAGTGCAACCGATCTATTTA
>JAHPZR010001494.1:0-27153 GCA_019787425.1 Platygyra sinensis
TGAATGGAAAACAAAAGAAACCTTTTGTTTCGCTAAGCGATCAACTCACTATAATAGCTTAAGCTCTTACTACTGCTTCGTTAGCACAAGCGGATGAGGCGCTGAACGGGCCAGATTCGAATTTGTTTTGCCGTGACGCCGGTTCGACACGAGGTCGCTCAATTTTTTTTTCGCTCTGTTCCTTTTCTTTTTTCAAAAATGAAGATATCTATTTTAAAAAAAATGCGTATACAGCGGGAATCTGGAGAGATTTTGTTATACAGGTTATTGTGACGTGAAACAACACATGGATTTCGATCGAGCGTCAAAGCAAAGAGAAGTGATGCATGATGCAGTACAGCTCTTTCGACTAATATCTTAAGCATTGTTTTTAAGTACCTTGTAGCCTGCCTGGTGGTTGATAGGCATCATAAAGCCTTGATAACCCGTAAGTCACCAGCATGTTTTAAAGAAGCAAAACGTGTTCTGTAACTTCCAACGCAACTGATATCGGCGGCAAGTCAGTTATCAGCGTTCAAGTCAGGTCGATCCAGGCAGCAAAGTCCAAGAGCAGTTCTTGCCCAAGAATAAAACCCTGTCGTGAGTTGTGGCCCATTTGCCAAGCGTTGCTAGCTTCAAAGTTTGGAAAATGAGAACTGCTTTTACACTTATAAAATTTTTCTTGCATCATCCTCCATGTTTACCCGTGCACGAGGTGTAACAGAACCTTCCTGGCATGCATTTCGATCACATTCGGCAAGACAGCCAAGACAAGACAAGACAAGACAAGACTCCGTAAATCACAATAATATTTAACTAATTACAGAGCGTGATTTTTTCCTTTTTTATTCCAACATAATAATGGCCAACAAGAAGCGATCGATTGATTCAAAACATAGATCTGTGATCCAGGTTGCGTTGATTTTACTTCAAATCGGCATGATTTGTAGTGTTTTAAACTTCTGGGATCAGGGGCCATGCAGATGTAAGGAGAGAGACCTGTACGTTGCACAGAAGGTTAATCTGTTAATCTGTTAATCTGTCAGCCCTACATTTTTAAGCTTATACGTTGCAGGCAGTTAAAATGAAATAGAGATAGTTGCTGTGACGCTTTAAAGTGAAATCAACATTTTAACCTATTGAGGCCCGAAATCGACATTTTCGAGTTTACGTGCTGGGTGAAATGAACAGCTTGCTGGATTTGAAGTGAAATCAACATCCTTGCCGTCATGTCTTAACGCGAAATCGCGTAAAGTGAACTGGCTGTAATTTGAGTGAAATTAACGTCTTTGCGGTCGCGTGATAACGTGAAATCACACTTTTAACGGTTTTAAAAACCTGAAATCAACATTTTTTAAGGTTACATCTTGATTGTTCTCCTTGGCCTAACACTGCACTAACCCTAACGCGTCCTGACCTTAACTCTAACGTTATCCGAAGCGCTAACCCTAACAATGAAGCGCTAGCGCTAACCCTCGGCAATAACCCTCACCCTTCAATGCTAACCCTAGTTTCAAGCAGTAACACTAAACGTTAACTCTAAGCCTAACCTTGTTCCGTAACCCTAGTTTCAAGCGGTAACCCTATTTCAAGCGCTAACCCTAGTTTCAAGCGGTCGCCCTAAGCGTTAACTCTAAGCCTAACCTTGTTCCATAACCCTAGTTTCAAGCGTTAACCCTATCTCAAGCGCTAACCCTAGTTTCAAGCGGTCGCCCTAAGCGTTAACTCTAAGCCTAACCTTGTTCCGTAACCCTAGTTTCAAGCGGTAACCCTAGTTTTAAGCGGTAACCCTAGTTTCAAGCCGTAGCCCTAAGCGTTAACTGTAAGCCTAACCTTGTTCCGTAACCCTTCAACGCTAGCCCTACTTTTGAGCGGTAACCCTAACCCTAAGGGTTTAAGTCCTTGCGGTGGTGTGATAATGTGAAATCAAAATTTTAAGTCTCTGTAAATGACCTGATATCAACATTGTCTAGCTTGCGCATTGCGGGAAATTAACATCTGGCTGTAATTTGAGTGAACCGAATGTCTTTGCGATCGCACGTTAACGTGAAATAAAAGTTTTAACGGTTTTAACCTAACATCAACACTTTTTGAGGTTACACGTTGCAAAAGATCAATATTTTGCTGGATTTTAAGTGAAATTACCGTCTTTGCGGTCACGTGCTGACGTGACAACAAATACAGGGTTTTTTGCATACGTAATATCTCGAAAACGAAACAAACTTCAGCAAAAAAACATGCAGAACATTGTCTAACGCACCTAACCAAAACTGCATGCGAAATTTGGAGCGTTTTTGATAAATTTCATTTTTGAGTAAAAAACCTAACGCCCTTTTTCCACCGAAGCCTTCAATTATTCTTTCGGTGGACTTAGTGCCGGTGTTGAAAAGGGAACTGCCAGAAACTCCAAGATGCTTGAAGTGAAGAAACATGGCAAGTTGATACAGCGTGGCAGCAGAAAATAATATCTCTGCAGTGGTGTAGCATCCATGGGTCAAGAATTTACCAAGCTTGGTGTGATCCGACTTGGCACCTCGTTTGGAGTGTAATGGCATCTTCTTTATTTCCAATACTCGTTTCCATAAACGAAGAACTGTTATTGCACTGGACACAGACTCTTGAATTGCAGCTGGGCTACCAAAGTCCACCTTTCTGAATGGATTTAGCAGTTGTCATACTGTTCTGATGTATAAGCTGGTGGCTTCTGATCCTGGGATATGTTCGTCAAGAAGATCAGCTGTTCGTGGTGTGAAAAGCCTCTCACAAGCATCAGAATTCTGGTCACAGAAAAAAACGAGAAGCAGGTCAGTAGCATTAAAGCCGCAGTCCAATCCTAAGTTTTGGCAGCGATGTTTCAGGTCGTGGAGATGATCAATTGTTGCCAGTCCTGTAACCTTTCCATTCTCTTCCCAGAATGTCAGCTCCCTGGTCTCATATTTGAGATTCTTTAAGAACAATCGCCCTTCGTGGTCGTAGTCAAGACAGGCTATTGAAGGAAATGACCAGTAGTAAGGTGCAAGATATCGTTCACCTTCTACACCCAACCCAAGAAACACGACACCATCCTGTACCTCTTCCTTAGTTGCCCTCAATTTATTCGCAGCTGAAAGTGAGAATCCAGCTGAATCAGTAGAGTAGGTGAGAAGACCGATTGGATTTTCCCGAACCTCCCCTGTTACAGTATAGTAACATTGTCTTCTCAATTTCTCCCAGTACTTCATCAAATGGCTCGCTGTGTATCCTTTGTCGACAGGTGGCCACAAGCAATAGATCAGTGAGGGTTTATTGATGGTCCCAAGGGCTGTAAAATTATGAATCAACACACTCTTTGCTAGTTGATGCTGATCAATCAGATTGTTTATAAGACGCTTCAGAGCATCATAATTGTCCTCGTCACCTTTCGATGTATCTCTGCGTGGAATCGTAATGACTTCCTCTATCCAGCTTTCAACATCTGGGTTCCAAACTTTTTCTAGCAGAACAACTTCTCCAGAGTTTCTCAAACGTGGCTGAAGATACCTCAAGCTTCTTGCCCCATAGCTTGCTTTGTTTACTAGAAACCCTTTGTAGTGTCATTCTGCAATGTCAAGCACTTTTTCGTTGATTCCAGGGTCTAGCCGTTCTTCTTTTCCATGATCTGATGCAGTAGTATCACCTGCCAATCCAAACATATCGGCTAATAGCGAATAGTTGGTTGTACCAAGTTCATTTCTAAAAAGACTGCTAATGTCCTTCACCAATTCCACATAATGGTTGTTGTTTCCTTTCCTTAACTTTGCTGTTAAGTTTCGAATTATCATCATCTGAACTGGCTTCATCTTGGACACGCCCATTTTAAAGAGACGAATTAGGTCGACAATTAGTTTCTCCTCATCGCAGCTCAAGCATGAATCCATCAAACTCCTTTCCCATTCCGTCACTGTTAGCTTGATTCTTGTAAGGTCTGTGAAATTTCGTTCAGCCTCTTTTCTACGATCTTTTTCATCTTAAGCGCAGATTCCATTTCAAAGGACCTGGCATAATGGTGGTTAAAGCCTTGAATTCCAATTCTATCTTGCGCTCCTCCCAAGCTTCCTTTCTCTCGGTGCCTCAAGGTGTCATTTAATTCCCTGAGCTGTTTGACACAATTTACACAGGTGTATGGATGTTCCCCATAGGACACTGCCTGACCAGTACAAGGAGGATCGACACTTTTTATACCCCCATCGATCTGCACAGGTTGCGCTGATCTAAATATGGTGCAGTTCATTGGGATGTAAATTGATTTACAACTTTTGTTTGCCTTTGAAATTAGTTCTTCTGCGTCGCTAGGATGCCTCACACACCAACCTTTATACTCTCGGCAGCTTTCATGTCCTACCACTGTTTTGAAACAATCTAGTGCTCCTGAAGTAATCTGCTTAAGGTAATTCCCTTGAAATTGTTCTACTATCAAACTTTTTTTGAAACTTGGCGTAATGAACATTCATGATATAAACATAATAAAAATGCAATAAAAAAATGGGGTCACCGTGCTTGTTTACGCGTCAGCAGGCTCTTAAAATGGGGTATTTTTCCTGGTTGCGCGATAAAAGTTCGAATCACCTTCATACAGAATTAAATCTTGGTTACTTGAAAAGCACAAAATTTTGTCTTGAAAGTAAAGCTTCATTTATTGACATAAGCAGTATTGCTTCATTTAAGCCCTTTTTGATTGCCTAGTTGCGGGGATATTGCACTTTTTCGGACAGTTCCGTGATTAACCTGAAGTCCTGGCCTTGGCCAAAATACACCCAGTTGGGAACTATTTTCAAAAAAAAATCACGTTCTACTATCAAACTTTTTTTCCTCTTCGAATATGTTCTTCATTAGACTATTCTTAGCAAATATCTGAAATAAAAATCGGGGGTCACCGTGCTCGTTTAAGAGAAAAGGAGAATTTATTCCGTTATCGAGCTTAGTTTGAGGGAAATCTCTTACGTTTTGCAAGTGCACGCGCTCATGTGCACGCGCTGATGACGCGAAAATCGTGCGCAGTAGGGATGCGCAATGCAATACTAAGGAATTACCTTAAGAAATAAACCTTTCGCTGTGCAGCGTCTAATTTGGCGGTCGTCTTTGAAGTGTTTCACGACCTCCGGATCCCAAAGATAATGGCACTTGACTTTTCCCAATTTAGGTTGCTGGAGAAGATCAGGAGGTCGCTTTTTGTTTAAAGGGCAGAAAAATTTACTTATGGACTGCTGGCCAGTTGAGTTTCTTTTCTCACTAGATTTCTTTGAGGTTTGCTGCTTTTCAATTGTAGTGCCTTGTGCCTGGAAAAAATCAACCGCCTGTTTATGGCACAAGGAAACAGCGTGTTCTTCAACTTGAATGAGACCAGAAAATTGCAGTGACGCTGTACCTGCAAGTATGTTGTTGACAGTAGCTTGTTTCCAACATCTTAAGCGTGCATGCGATTTCCCATTTTCCATGGCCCACTTCTGGAATGGTATGCACACCTCGCAATGAAACCTGCTCTTTTCATTTTGACTGAACTGGGGAAAAGTGTCTCCCTCAAAGGTAACAGGAACGCGTCTACCTGCCAGTGGACCGACAGTGACTGAAGGAAACGTCACAGCCAGTAATGCTCTTAGTTTGTTGTTTTGGAAAACGGTGGTGCTACTGCAGCGTCTCAGGATATCTAGCCTTTCTACCTCCATACAGTCTTTCCCTTCAAATATTCCATTCAGAAATTCTTGAAAACTTTTCGGCTTTCCAGGAAGGTGGAAGGGCATTAATCCATTTAATTTCCTATGAAAGCGACGAAAAAGCGAATCTTGTGTATGAACCTCGCTTACGCACACATCTGGTGCCTGTCTTGCTGAAGATTGTTCGAGCTGATCACTTTCCTCTCCTACGGTGACATTGGAAGTGTCATCTTCCCCTTCACTTTCTCTGATGCATGACATATTTTCCGGAGACAGATCCTCGTGGCTATAGCTAGATTTATTTTCATAATCAGATATCTTGTCATTTCCTTCCACATTTTCTAAGAGGTTTTCTTTGCCATCAGCATCGATATTAATATCGCCATCACTGATGTTGGCATCTACTTCTTCCACGATGTTCTTTGAATTGCCACTCGTGTCCTCGCTGCGAGTTTTGCTTTCATCAGAAATGTAATCAACATTTTTATCTTGTTGAGCTTGTGCTGGACATTTGTCTTTACTGGGTTCGTTGAGTTTTAGGCCAACGAATGTCTTCTTCTTTATCGACACGGACAAAAACAGACCATGGCCAACAACGGCTATTCCAAAGAGTGCAAGAAATCGTTCGCGATGCTGTTCATCCGAGATTCCATGATTAATCTTAAAACAATCCCATACCTCGTCCTTTGTAAGTATGTTGTCTGGAGTGCCAGGCACTAGTTTCGTAGTTGCCCAGTCCATAACAGCGTGTTTGTTTAAGGCTGCGACATTTTTCAAGAAAATACCCTGGTACCCCACTTTTTTGGAATTCCGTTTGATTACAGAAACATTGGCAAACTTTTTTATGGCAAATCCAAAAAGCGAAAAGAAATTAGCTCGTTCTTTGATAGAGATGTATGACAATCCTGCATGAAACGATGACCAAATGTCCTTCTTTGAGGTAGACTTGTCCTTATCAGCACAAACATTTTCCTTAATCCAGTCCTCCACAACTTGTGGCGTAAGCGCCATCTGTTTACAATTAGATACCAAAATGGGAAATTTAAAAAAATCATCCAAGCATTTTCAAAGAAAAACAAGACTGAGTGATGGTTACATCTAATTAATCATTTTGGTTTGCCTAAAGGTACATATTATAAACCAAAATTTTATTTCAGTCAAGTTGAAGAGAATTTTATGGCAGTGAAACAAACACTGTCAAACTTGTTTAACAGTCTACTGATCATTTGGTTTTGAAAAATAATGGTTTATTTCAATTACCTTTTATTCAAAATTGTTTATGTATCTTACTTGCTTTGTTTTGGTTACCAAAGTTCAAGGAAACGAGATTAAAATACTTCGCCTGTATAGCATGGTTTTAAATAATAAGGGCTTACCACACTGCTCGGTCTCTTCTAGCCGTGTTCTTCTGTCACATGATCGTGAATCTGAAAGCAATAAGGATTTCCGTCTAAACTAATCTGTAAACTCGGTAAAAGTTTATACAAAGGGCTTCGTGAACATATTTCCGTTTCTAAGTTGTTTGTTTATAAGAGTTGAAATTGAAACAGCAAAACGAGAAAAACTGTCATAATTATTTTGTTTCTCATCGGAGTATGAGTCACAAACACCAATCCAAGCACTGCTCACATGAGCGGTAGTCTGCAACCATGGCGACAAGCACGAAATAATCAGGCAATTCGATTATTACAGTCCCCAGAGGAGGCTGTTCAGAAAATGAAAATGAACGAATCATTCTAAAAATGCTTCGAGGCAACCTAAATCGGCCGGCTAACCTGCAATAATTATTATTGTATGAACCGGAGACATTTAGTTAAAGAAGGAATATGAAAAAGAAAACAAAAATACATCTCGACTTTGGTATTCATGCACGAGCATTAAACCAGATTAAACAAAAAATTTTCTATTGTCACAGATGGAATTATTTGTGTGTGATGCGTGCCGTGGATCTCAATAACTTTGTTTGAGCCAAAATACGATAATTTTCTATACATTTCTTTTAATTTCTCGTATGTGAGCGAAAGGAGGGAGAAATACACAAGCAAAAAAAAATTCCCTTGTCACTGGCCCCAGGTGTTGTTACCTGCTGGAAGGAAATCTGAAATGCAACAAATTGATACTTAATTAAGTATGGTCTGATGAAAACAAGCCTGCCTGTTTGACCAATTTCATAGCATGAATTTTTGCATCCATGTTTTTAGCTGCCTTTTCACCTAGCATAACCCATCTATGCTTGGTACTCATCTGATAAGGGGAGTGGATCACCTTTGGACATTTTCATCGTTCCGGGATATGAGATTCTGGTACACCCTCTGATTGATTGATTTTAACACTTTTTCCAACACTCGTGCGGTATTCATGTCGATGTGAAATGCAATACATGGTCAACTGCATGGTAGGAAATCGGTCCTCAAGTAAACCGGTGTTATTAGTTGGACATTTTGTTCGTCCCTTTATCGTTCAAAAAAGACGCCAAGCGTCCAAATTGATGGAATGAATGAACACTAATTATTTATTCCTGTGATAATAATGTTCAAGCTTCGTGTGTGATTGAAACCACAGACAATCCAACAATTAAATTTCCACCTCGTTGGCAAAATCCTGCAGCAAATCAAATTGCACGTAGTGACAGACGGCTGCCAAATACTCTGGCAATAGTATTTGCCAGACGCTCGCTTCTTGTTTACGTCGGTGTCAAAATAACAAAATTCTAACGGATATGATTCGATGCGTTGCTTGATCTGGCAAAATACTGAACGTTACGTTATTTGTTTTCATCTAAATATAAAATAAGGTGCTTGCCACAAGAAAATATGAATACCATTTATAGCTTAGGTCGCGTCCGCACTAGACTGACAAAATTTGTTTGGCACTACCAAAAATCCTAACAAATATTTCGGTCAACGTGTACGCACTTATTCTCTAACTACAAACTGTCAATCACGTTGAAATTCGAAGACCTTCTGCCAGGTTCTGTTCGCAGAGAAAAAATGTACGTGTGTCAGGTGTGTACCAAATTAATGTGACCTTGAGATGTTGCCTCGGCGCTATGTTCTTTGTATTCTCATGTTTTTTGCCCTTCAAATCGTTTATTTCGCACAATGGCAAATGTTACTTTTGCTATGCCAGTGGAGGCTTAATCTCCTTTGATTGCTAATAGTTTTAGTCTGGCCCAGCAGACTCAATCAAGTTAAGGTGGCTCAAAGTAAAGGTAAGTTCTTAGTTGTACAGACATAAATGTAAATTAGCTGATAAATGTTGAGTTGATTTGCAGGTCTGTTTTCAGAGTGCTAAATTAGCTGATAGATATTTAATTCTACTGTCTCCAAACAGTCAGAACTACCTCCATGTATGTCAGCCTAGGGACCGTGTATTTTTGTCTGTGAAAGCATGTCATGCCCAGGCCCAAATATTAATTATACACAGTTCAAAGTTATACTAGCTATTTACCCTATAAGGCCTGGTTTAAACGTTGTATTTTACATGCGCCGAATCGAATTGCCAAGTTAAATGCATGTAAAATGCGACATCTAAATCAATTAAATGCAACATATTTCAATTCAATGCGAGTCAGTCGAATATTCGACTGAAGTTCGGTGGTTCATTTAAACACTGCATTTTACATGTGCCGAATTGAATTGAGATTATGGAAATAATTTATGTTTGCTCGAATGGGAATTTAAAACACGTTGCTCGCGCTCAGCAATTTTATTCGCCAAAACAATGTGACGTTTAAATCAAATCAGCCGAACATATTCATTCGAGTTGACTAAAATTAGTATTTGATTTGGTGCACGTAAAATGCAACGTTTAAACCAGGCCCAAGCAGGCATGATTGCTACCAAGTAACAGTGTATATTTCATGGCTCAAATTTTCCCCAGGTACAATTTATATTTTCTGGTGTATGCCAATGTATGATAACTAAAAAAATAAAATATCATTGTTTTAGGCTTTTAAGATTGAACCACAATATATACATAATTCATGTGTTGGATTCATCATTGTGCAGAAATTATGATTTAAACTTTGCCACTCTTTCGGTGCCTAACTTTCTGATAGCTCTTGGTTAACATTTTTTTTTCTTTTCTTTTTAAAAAAAACAGATTATTGACACTAATAATGAGGTCTCAGTGCTTCAGGAGAGACTTTCTTCAGTTTCAATAGCCCAAAGGAAAAAGTACCCTACCTCTGAGGAGCTGTCAAAGAGGGCAAAGCGAAGAAGAGTGTTGGAGACATACAATGCAGCTACGGACATTCATGGTGGTACAGAGGAGAGTGATAACGCAGTTGCTGTTGGAGTTGTGGAAACCTTAGACACTAAGTTCTCCAAGAATCTTGTCTGTTCATTAGTTAGTAAGAAACCTAAGCTGGCCAAACAAGTTGCATCTACTTTTCATAATGCTAAGTGTAAAATGTATGAGAATAGTGATGATAACATACTTAGAAGTGTGTCAGTTTATTACAGCATGGGTGTCATGGGCAAAAGGAAGTACATGAAAGTATGCCATTCCCTTTCATTTAAGGTCATTCCCCAGTATTGCATTGCGCATCCCTACTGCGCATAATTTTACGCGTGATTAGCGCGCGCGCATTAGAAAATGGCGGCTTTTTCTGTACGACTGGACCTCGCCGAAGAGGTAAATCGACATTTTCTCGAAAACGAGTACGGTGACCTATCATTTTTTTCTGTCGTTTTGATTTGATTAGTAAATTTTTCTATGTAAAATAAATATGGGCCAATTCTCAGTTTTGAGAAAAAAACAATCGTCGGAAACGTGAATTTAGCAAGCAATCGTGGTGCTTTTATAAGGGTTTATATGGTATAAACAAGGTGCTGTTGCTCCTAAACGAACATGGGGACCCATCATTTTTATTTCCAAATTTAAGTTCCTATAATGTAAACAATCAATTGGCAAAGTTTGAGAAAAATCTCAGTTTAGGGTCTATTTCAGTGGAATGACCTTAAGAAGGCTCTATCCAAGTGGAAAAAATTTGCATGCTTAAAAGTAGCAAACTGCTGTGTGCCTGCTCTTCTACCATACTACAAACTTGTTCAGTTTCTTGACAGTGTACAAATTGGTACTTTACACTCTGTTAGAGAAGAGCTCTGTTTTGATCTCAGTGATGAGCATAAAGTCAATGGGTATTTTCGTGATTTGAAGGAATTTATGCCACAGTTGGCCGAGTTTTACCTGAAATTGTACAAGCCTGATGAGTTTGACTGGTTTGAAAAGCCCCTCACTTTCACTGTTGCCATTGGTGGTGATGGTGCACCATTCGGGAAATATGATCAGTCTTGTTCATGGTTAGTCAGCTTTTTGAATGCCGGAAAACGTTTCCTGAGCAGTGACGACAACTTCTTAATTTTTGGTGCAAACTGCTCTGAAAGCTGCCTTGCGGTTGAGAGGTATACCACCAAACTTGTCAGTGATGTAGCTTACCTAGAGAGTAAGGCTTTTATTGTTGATGGTAAAACAGTTAACTTTGAGTTTGCTGAAATTCCTAACGACATGAAGATGCTATCATTCCTAGGGGGAGAACTTAGTAACAGTGCCAAATATTTCTCATCATTTGGCAATGTGACCTATGATGATATGGCCAATTTGCAATTCACCTTTGGTCGAGCTCATACAAACCAGTGGAAACCATGGGAATATGGCAAACGTTTAAAAGTGGCAAAATAAGTTGAAGAGTTAAAAAACAAATTGGCTAAGACTCCCCTAAGTGCTATCACTAAATGGGGTAGGGTAACCTCATTCATTGCAGAAAAACAATCCAGGCAGGAGTTTGCTCCAAGAATTGGTAGGCTAATTGAAAAAGCGCATGTTGAACCCCTCCACCTGAAAAACAATGGGTGTGCCTTTCTCTTCACCCTAATTCTTGAGTTTGCAATTGAAATATCCAAATTACCACAGAATGTTGCAGAGTTTCAGAAGGTAAACACAAACTCTCCTTTCTTCAGGCTTATCACTAGCCTGGGAACAGAGGCAAGTCTTTCCCGCTTAGCAAAAAAGGTGGTCAGGTTGTTTGATGAGGGAAAGGGAAATCCAAAGGCATTTTCTTACAGATTTACAGGGGAAGAATCACATAGATTTCTGCACAACTTTATGTACCTTATAAAAGCAATTGAGGGTACAAATGATCCACAACCTGTTGAGTTCAAACTGCATGTGTTTGCATTCACATGTCTTTCATTGCGTGATACTGTCTCACTGTTTTGTAGACTGAAAATTGACAAAAAACAGCTTGATGATCTTGAGAAAGCATGCCAAAAGTTTTTCATTTCCTGTGCACTGTTTCTCCAAGTAAACCCTACAGTGTCGACTCTTGGGCATGTGGTTCCCATCCACACCAGGGAGTTGTTTGAAATGTATGGGAAGGGTTTGGCCCTTAACTCGATAGAGGGTAGGGAGGCTAAACATCAGGCAATTTCCAGGTATGCCCAGAACTCTAATTTCTTAAATCCCTGGAAACAAGTTTTCCGGCATGAGTTTGTTCCCCTTGTATGGTTGCGGGAAAGGGGCTACAACTTGACCGGTAGCAGCTCTAGCAAAGAGACATACATTCCTAAACGGGCTTTTCAAAGTGATCATTGTTACTGTGGTCTGCCAGTGACAGGGGAGTGCAAATATTGCAATAGCCCAATCAGCACCAAGATCACTAAAAGTGTCCAAGACAAGCTTTTTAGCCCTGCAAGGAGTGGTGGGAAAAAAAAAAGAAAGGGTGGATGTAATCCTTAGAAGTACCATTAGCTGTGGATCTAGTCTGCAAAGTGAAAGCAAGTTATGGCTCCAGTTAATAAACAGAAGAATCTGTGGTCATTTAGGATCAGAAACCCATACTGAGCAGAGATGAAAGTGTTAAATACAGTTTAAACAGCTTGAACAATTTTTAACATTAAATATTGTACAGTCAAAGTTAATGTTAGACTGAAATAATTCATGCAGGTACTTTTAACATTGTAGGGACTTATTCAAAAACCTGCTTCGTGCAAATTGTTCACAGGCGTTAACTAATTTATTTATGTAATATTATTTATTGAAAGAACTTTGAAGAAACATATCCTTTACATGTACTTTTTTAAAGCTTACAAAAAGATCTATTACAGATAGCTGGGCCAGTTTAGCAACTATGTAACAAGTTAAATATGTCAATAAACTGCTCAGAAAAAATTATAGTTCATAGCATCATTTTAATGGTTATAATGGTCATTAGTGAACGGGACTTTGGGCATGATGCCCAACGAGTTTGCCAAGCAGAAAGGTCTCTGATGAGTCCCTTGGCCGGGACGAAACAAGCTTCGTAAGACTAGCCATGAAATTATCACAAGTAACTGTCAACTTTACACTCTATTGTTAACTTTCACTCGTGAATTTGTGCTGTCAGGAATCCTTATGCGATATAAGGCGAGACTGCTGTCATCATTTTGTTAGCGAATGGGACTTTGGGCGTGATGCCCAACGAGTTTGCCAAGCAGAAAGGTCTCTGATGAAGTCCAGGGATAATTTTCTATGCAGCTGCTGACGACTTCACAGATCAATATGGGGCTCGTTTTGCCTCTTCTCAAATACATGAAACTGAATTCAAAGTCTTTCCTGGTGGTAAGTTTTATTTGTAATTCTCATTCTTTGTGTTCGTGACTGAACTCCAGCAAAGGAGTGTGTTGAAAACCTTTTGTACATTTCGTGTACGTTATGTGACCAGTAGATCGAAGAGATCGTGTGTTGAATTGTTGTGTCTGTCTAACGCGAAATATCGTGCACCAAGTTAGTGAAAAGACGCTTTTGACCGTGAAATTTCGTTTTCTACCGAAAAGTCGAGGAAAAAGCGTTCTTTGTTCCAGGGAAATTTCGCTCCAAAGGCCTCAAATTGTCACTCGAACTTACGCGGGACCTTTCCTGGAAAGTTCGTGTTAACAAAGGACGAAATTCGCGCATTTCACTTGTACAGTACTCATGATTAAGGTTTCCTCTGTGTTAGTTTATTGGTTCATGTTACATATTCCGATCTTAACCTCGAATGTTACCCAAACAGTACAAACTTTGTTTACTTGTGTACATGGGTGCCAATCAAGTATTGTTTTTTGTTAATGTGTTTCTTATCGGATGCATGCACTTACTGGATAGATGAATTCTGCTATGTATCTTGAGTTGATGAATCTGGGGCTTGTTGTTAGAACGCTTATTCAGACCTACCTTTATGTCTTTTCAGGCAACAAATCTTCATACAGGCCAGCCAAATAAAACACACTGTGTGATGCTTATCTGTCACGAGATGAAGCGTGGAAATGAGTTCCATCTTTATGGGACAGAAGAAATTGGGAGCAGATTTCTATCACACCAGGGTGATTGTATACAGAGGCTCTTCCACCTTTTTTGCACCGCAAACAACAGCAAAAGTCAAACAACTGCTGCAACAGTAACTACCGGTCAAAATGACAATATTACAGTACAACCATCTGCAACACCTTTTGATATACAGACAGGACACAACAAAATAGAACCAATCCAAACCAGACAAACACAAACAGGACAAAACCCAACAACACCAAACCTGACAGGACAAAACCCAACAACACCAAACCCGACAACACCAAACCCGACAACACCAAACCCGACAACACCAAACCTGACAGGACAAAAACCCAGAGACAAAACCGAACAACACCAACTAACCTGACAGGACAAAACCCGAGAATACAAAACCCAACAACACCAAACCTGCCAGGACCAAACCCAATGACACCAAACCTAACAGCACCAAGCCTGACAGGGCAAAACCTGACACGACCAGCCCCGACAGGACAGGATATTCTAATTATTGTTGTTGAGATGACAGAAGTGGATGCCACTCTATCTTAGGTTTGCAGTTAAGTTCCATTAACGTCAAGATAGATCCTGTCGATTTTCATTTGGACAGAAACCGCACGAGAACAGATAACTCGGCATCACGCATCGCCATTTTGTTTACAAGAATTATGCATGTTCTGTTACAGCACACAGCTGTACCAATTACTGTAGTCTCTTTCAAGAAATTGCTCCGGTCCTCCAAAAACTGCAGTGTAAATGCAACCTTCCTAACTTGGACCTTATGCCTCTTTTTGTCCTACCCATACTAAAACATCATCCATTTAAACGGCTAAAATTATGCCATCTGTACTACTTTTAGACACGTCGGTACCCGGTTTTTCTGCCGTGTAAACAACCTTACAGTCAGCTTTGTGACTGCGCTGACCTGGACACCAGTTTTTCTCAATTGGAAAAAAGGTTTACCTCAACCTAAAATCAAAGTTCATCTACAAATCTGCTTCATTTTTTTAAGTGTCCTTTTGCTCATCCTATGATATTATTTTTATCATATCTGGTTAAAACTGTAAAAACAAACAATAAAATCTGACGTTTCGGAGTAATCATGACTCCATTTTCAAGGAAAATATAAATGACATCATGCAAATTACAGCATTTAAAGCGATTTTGGCACAAAAAATTAACATAAGAGGGTGCGAAGATTATAAAAATACTTTCGCACGAATGGAGTCTGATTGCACATTGAGATTTGGCTTTAAAGCTCTTATAAAAGCATTTCGTACACTAAGCGGTCAAATTTGTTTTTACATTTCTTAAGCACTTGGAAACGCTTTAGCAGGTCTTGAGGCATTGTTCCGTGCATGTTCTTGTAGTGTTTGGCAATGGCGGAGGATTGTTGTTTGTGTCCTTTTACACAATTATGTCCGCGTGTGTAACCTACATAACCCGCATCGCACAGGTCACATTGAAAACCATAAACAGCACACTGCTGATTTACAATTGGTGGCTTTGTTTCCTTAACATTAAGTTCTTGTTCATTTTTCCAGCTCACAAACACAGGCTGGATGGTAGTGTGTATTTTTAGGCTCAAATCCTTAAGCTGCTGAGATTTGGTCTTTGAATGGTTAAACCACTGGAATCGTGTCGTCTGTCTCTTGAGATGGTGATAAAGGTTGCTGCTGATCGCAAACCTTTGAGTCAACGAAACTTTTGATGGTAGAATTTACAAGATGTTTTGGAGATTTCAGCCTTGAAAATACTGTTTTCAAACGGTCACATTCACCGGTAAATTGTGTCCAAGATGAAGACAAACGATGTGCTCGATCAAGCATAGTTCTCAGTAGACCCTTTTTATACCCATTGTCAACATGACTCTGATAGTGCAAGAGTAGACCTGAATTAGTAGGTTTTACGCAGATACCCGTACATCTCGGGTATATGCAAATTAGCTAAGGAATGGTATGTAATGCGCATGTGCACCAACTGACTGTGTCCCTTAAAAATGGAATGAGTTAAATTAGTTGAGCATTAAAACAAGGGAGGTGTTGGGAGGTTGGGAGGGGGCAATATTGCTAAGGGGGGCTAACAAGTAAAACACGTTTTGTTGTATTGATAGTGTCAGATTCTTACAAAGTTGAAAGAGTGTAAATGCTATTGTACATAGAATTGTCAAATAGACAATATTAACTTAAAGCTTAGTGACTGGAAATGTTGTGCAAATGTTATATTGTTGTACAGTGGAGCTCAGTTGTGGAACAACTTACCTATAGACCTAAGACAATAGTCTGACCAATCAATCAATCAATCAATTTTAATTTACATGTAAACTCACACAAACATTAAATTTACAGTGTTAGAACAAATAGAATACATATAAATTTATACACATTACATATAGAAGATAATTAATAGCAGTAATGAAATATTTACAATTTTGATTAAGAAGTAAAGTGTTAAAGGGAAAAAGAAAAATGGATAAATGGAAAACAAACAGTTTTAATACAAGGTTGATTGTGGAGTTTGGGACACCTAAATAGCTTATAAAACTAATCGAGTAGGTGCCCCAAAGTAACTAAATTTATCAGAACTCAGTATTGTTCAAATGATCCAAATGCATGCTTAGCATTTCTTCTTGGTTACTCTCGACGAAATTGATAGACACGCCATCACCATACTCCCACGGGACCATATACGGTCCATCCCAAGGGTGTATTCACGGCATAAGGCTGACCTTCAGACCCTCTTCTGATCTCTGGATCATTGTCAATAATATCTGGTCAGTTGCTTCCGATAAGGATGGAGACTTTGGGTTCATCTACTTCTGGAAGATGGATACCATCAAGGTGAGGCCACCTTCTCAATTCTCTGTTGTTGGCAAAGTGCTTCTCTCCAATAGGGAGGCGTTCAGTCTGGTCGAGGGTGAACTTTGTCTTTCCATTTAGGGCTTCTATCTTCAAGCTGGCTCAACGACCACATTCTTTTCCTTCATGATGCACTGTGGTAAGCGTGAAATCTGTGGGCTCACTTTCATGGTCCAATTCTTCCAGCAATCCTCTTAGGCAGAGTGTGGCGTCTGAGCCATTGTCTAGGAATATGTACGTTGTAATCTGCTTATTGCTACCTGGACCACTCACTTTCACTGGAACTACCTTGAAGCAAACCCTTGGCTGACTGTTTCTGGATGTTTCAACAGGAGCAGATTCTCTGAAGGTGCACAACACTGTAACTGGCTGGGCAGCCAAAGAAGGGTTTGGTTCAATGGGTGCAGCAGCTGTTCCACCAACAGAGCTCTGGTTTACAATAGCTGGTCCTTGCTTGACACTGCTTGCCTTCACTGCAGGGTCTGTGGTATTCTGGTTGTCAGGAGGGTGGATAAGGAAGTGATGCCTCTTCCCACATCCCTGCTTTCGACAGGTAAATTTCTTTGTGCAATCTCTTGAAAAATGTCCTTGGCCCAGGGAACTTCCACACAATCCCTTCAATTTTACAGTTTGTAATCATTCTTCATAAGGTGCACTTCTAAAACTCTCGCACTGCCAAACTGCGTGTGAACCACCACAATGATAACACTTTAAGGTAGCTGATCTCGCACCACTAGGCCTTCTGGGTGTGTTATTGTCAGCAGTGACATGAAGGGTAGTAGCTCTTCAGGGTGGCTCTTGTCTGTCCTTACTACCTGATCTTCTTTCTCTGTCATTTTGCGCTGCTGATGGCTTCAGTTCTTGCCCAAAACAATTGTTCAAGCGATTGGCCCTCTTCTGGATGAAGCTCAAGAAGTCAGCAAAGCTAACCTGGCCCTTTGATTGGATAATATCACCAGCAATATCTGTCCATTCTTTTTGCCAAACAAGGGGCTTGGTGTCTCTTTTGGTGGATGTACACGAGGGATGAAATCATGCACATCTGCACGTAAGTTGGTCTTCTGCTTCTAACAGATTAGGTAGGGGTGCATAAAGGGATGACACATCGCTCAGAGAAGGAACTGATGCTAACGACACCTCCTGTTTGACTGTTGGTTCCTTGGGTGTTGCTACTGTTTGAACATGGATTTCGGGAAGCACGCCTGGCAATATTTCAGATGGGGAGCCTATTGGGGGCGTGGTACATGAGGACTCGCCTTCAGGGCTATGGCTGGACTTCCCTCGCCTACTCAACTACTGTCATCTGAGTATTCGCTTCTTAACTCTTCTTGTTCTATTTTTAACTCAACCGCAGCCTTCTTTCATTCTATTCCGCTGTCATCCTTTCCAGTTTCCTTGCCAACTCAGCCTTGCTTTGTTTTCTTTCTTCCTCAAGTTCAAGTTCTCTTCTATTAAATTGAACTTCTTCTTCTTTTAAGTGACGTTCTAAACTCTGCTTTTCTTCTAAAGCCTCCATCTTCAATCTCGCTTCTTTGACAATTCTTCTTGTTTCCTTTACACTACTACGAGTGGAACATGGATCCTTTCCTGTCTTACTTGACCGACGCGAATAGTAACTCGATTTTGCATTTGCTTTTGTCTCATACCTCATGTTAAATTTCCACTTACTGATATCAACATCCAGAAGAAATTTGCTCTCAATCTCTTTCTCGTAACTTTCTTTTGCCACAGCTTCCATTTCTTTGTCATCCTCAAATTGCAAATACTTTTCATGAGCATCTACAAATTTGTGAAAAGCATGTTCATAATCTTCTACACTTCGAAATATTTCCTCCTCACTTGCTCCCCGGGCAAGCAGATCTTGAAGTAAACTTAATTTCTTTGTCACGTCTCCTAAATGTCCCCCTCTCCTTGCTTTCAAATCAATCCCTCTCTCAATCCTAAATTCCTCTGAATCGATTATCTTCAACAGCACTATCTGTCTTTTACTCACCACAAATTCTGACCTGGAATCTGCCTTTTTGGATTGTGCAACCTGATGAGATGACATAGTGTTTTTCTTACGAGGTCCTTTGCTCGGCGGCAATTCTTTTGTAGGCAACGTACGTTTCGCTTCATCTGACATCTTGTTAAACTTCGGCACGGAGAAAAACTTTGAATGATGTAGAGGACCAATTGTCACACGTGGTTCTATTTATTTACTTCAAGCATGTAAGCCCAGATCACATTAAATTCAACTTGCTGGTATCTGGGATTTGCCGTTGCTTTCAATTAACGGCCAATAACAAGTGAGTAAATAGGACTTATGGTAATGAATATGTTTATTCATAACCCACTTTATGGTTGTATGTTTACCGAGAGGGAAGCTTCTTTTGTTTTTGGCTGACATTAATTTGTGTCTCTTAATGACATGTGTAGGGTACTTTGCAATTATTGGTTCTCGGCTTATAGCTGAGTGTTTGCGGCCATTTTTCAGTAAAATCTACCAGCTGCTGATGTAAAAAAGTTTAGGGTCTCGACTTATAGCCAAGATTGGCTTATAGGTGAATAAATACCGTAACTGCTGTTTACTGCTAGCACAATATCACATCTGGCTTGCTAAAACAAACAAAACTTTACCCCACTTTGAGCATTATCTGCTTCTTCTGAAATCAAGATACAAGCTGGAGACAAAAGGTGGTGACAGGAAAAAATGGGAACCTCTTGCAGTGTATTTGAGCTTTAAAAACTTCTGCAACTCAACTGGCTATTTGTATGACCCTACTCTCACAAGACGTAATTGACGCTTTCTTTTCTAACCTGAAATAAGACTCTCTTTAAGGCTTAAATTAGCGCCGATGGATGGTAAATATTGTAGCTTGGCCTGTACTAGTATCAGCTTTGTATTGCTTCGTTTTATTTTATTTTGGCCCTGTCTGTTTGTCTGATTATTTTGTTTCTGTTTCCTATTACTCGACAGTTTGGGTTGCACACAAATTTACCTGGTAATCATGGGTGGAAAGTAGTATTTAGCCTCTCGATGAGCCCATTCAACCAAAGTTCATAACCCTGCTTACTGATAGAATCTAGCACTTCTCTGTGTTTTGGTAGAACTGTTGTCTAGCCTTTGCAATGTTTGAAAACTGTGTTTTTCTGTCGTGCTTTTCTCACACATCCTTGTTTGCACTGTAATAGCTGTTAAAAAATCTCCCAAAAAGAGGGCAATCCCATGGTAAATGTCAACATGTTTCCTGCGAGAAATGTGCTTGAAATTGCAAAATGCATGAAGTGTACTTGTGCCAGTGTCATGTAATGCGAACTGGCGATAAGCTGCTTTGTGGAAGGTTTCCATGGAAAAATTAGATTCATCAGCTCTGATATCACACCATTCCTTTATGCACGTCTCAAGAATGTCTCTATCCAAGCAAATGTTATCAAAGGTTCTATAAGAACTGATGCATTGGCAGTTCTTGCAACAGACATTTTCTTGCTCTGTGTCCATTGGTACACAAACCTGACACTGGCACCAGGGAGGGTCAGTTGGAGGTGTAGGCCCTTCAGGTATGTTGTCTGCAACTAGCTGTTTAGCAAAGTCCAAACTGCCCCTTCCCATACTCAAAAGTGAACTTATGCAAAGATGACGTCGCTTTGGATGACGTTGAGGACGATAGAAAAATGATGCAATGCGCATGCCTGCATACAAAACTTGATTATCTCTGTCACATTGCAAGCCACTGCCACCATCAGAATCGCTGTTTTCAAGTCATTGCAGCTGTTCAAAATGGCAGGAGATCAAGGGCCAAAGAAAAGGTACGTTTAAGGTGAAAGAACAGTTATTTTGAGCGGTAAAGCACTGAAACTGGCCTTTAATTGTTTATGACAATTTTTTGGCGAAAATTGTGAGTGATGACGTCTTCTAGCTTCTTCAGTTTCTGCATCAGAATATTTAAGCTAGTTGTATTGTAAGTTGTCGCTGTGAACAGTTGGCTGCCATCAAAACAGTTTATGCTTTCTTCTCCCTGATTTTACCTGATATCTTACCTGTGTTATATATTTGCAGTTCTTTGATGAAGTGAGTGAAAAGCACAACATCTTTCTCTGCCAGAAAATTCTATTTATGAAGCCATATCAGTTCAAGGCGGGAAGCCCACGAAGTGAAAACGCATGGAAAAATATTGCGAGTGACCTTTGTGAAGTAAAGGAGATTACCTTCAGTGTCAACCAAAAGTCTGTCAGGGATCGATACCAGCTGTTATCAGAAAAAAGAAGAAAATGAGGGCCCAGGAAGGACCCAGTGAGTCAAATACTGATGAAACTGAATTAGACCAACTACTACAAAATATCGTGGAAGAGTCCCAAGAGGCATCAGAAAATTACGAACAAGACACGAAAGATAAACATGAGAAGGGTTTGAAAGATTGTAAAGATGCCGAAGAAGTCTGTCAGAAGGCTCTAGAAAGTCTCTCCCAAACCAAAAAAAGGCACACCGTGGAAGAGCAAAGCCAATCAAGCAACTTCAGGAAAAGACTCAAGAAGAATGGATCGGAAACTATGCTCTACCTGCAGAGTAAAGCTGCGAACGAGTCTGACTTAAGAAAAGAAGACTCAAAAATGAAGAAGGAAGAAATGGAGCTACAGAAAGAATTGCAGCTGGAAGCAGCTCAAAAACAAGCCTCAGCAACTGAAAATTTGGTTAAGATGCTTGAACATTTTCAGACACAACAGGTAAATGTGCAGCAGCAGTACCAAATGATGATGCAGCAGCATTTGCAGCATTTTTTGTGTGTAATAGAAAAGCTGTCTAAAAACTGATCACAAATCTGTCACTGAAACGTGCTCAGTGTTGAGTGTTCATATTTGTCAAAATGCCCTGTAAGTTTTGGTAGGGATAGATGTCATGTTTAATTCTTACAACTGTTGTTTACTGTTGTTTTAAATGATAGAAGCATGCATTGTAATGATTAATTGGTATTATACCTAGTTGCTAGTTGCAGTGTTTGGTTATGCATACTTGTGTGTACCAAATTAGGCTTTTGATCTCTATTCACATGTATGATCCCTTTCACAGATAACTGTTGTGTTTAAATAAGTAATTGTTGCATTCTTATCATTCTTACCACTGTCTAAAAATTCAAGCAGTATCTAAAAATGCAGCCCCAATTTTTTCAGATAAAATTAAAGGCTTCAGTAGACTAGACACACTGTTATATAAGCTTGTCAAGATACATTCATTGCATTAAAGCATTATATCTGAACAAAAATTTATGCTGTGCAATTTAAAATAATGTTAATGAAGTCTTACTGTTTAAATTACACATGAAGACTGCTAGCACGATATCTGAGAGGTAAAAGTCAGGAGGAAGGGATCTTTTTTCAACCCTTCATTAAACACCCAACTCATCAGAGAGCTTGCTTGCAGGCTTAATTACACTTATCAAAACAGCAAATCCTGCCTGAAAGTGTATATTAGCTCCATTTTTCAACCCTTTTATGTGAACTGAGCAGTCAGATGGGCCAGTCTTGTTTGATTGAGCTAGACATTCAGATCTAAAGGATTCTAAATTTCAAAATGCCATTATGGACACAGAAAGCAAAGCATTTACATCATCTGATCAGCATTTTGAGATTTTTGAACCATTATAACACTGAAATTTGAAGTTCAAGTAAAGTACATGTAATGCTATCAAACTGAGTGTTAAATTCATTTAAAATCCGTTGCAGTTTACAAAGCCAACAATTTTAATGCAAGTATTACAAAAGTATAGGGAAAACTCACTTTTTTCATTATGTATACCTTTGAACAGCACTGGAGTTACAAAAGTTCTGTGCATGTGCTATATCACCTTGTAAAACTGTGAAGCTTCACTCATTATATCTTACAATTATCTCATTGTTACTTTGTTTTCATTACGGCAAAACAAAAATATGGTAAGACAGAACAAAAATTGTTTAAATTGTGACACAATCATATCGATGTTATCCCCATAGTTTAATCCAAAATCTTGTGGCTTTGGTGCTCAACCTTGTGGTAAATTTACTTAAGAAAAGTACTCCTGTAATGAGGGTGGTCCTAAGTTGGAAAAGCTGCTGGTCTATGTGGGATATAAACAGGTTCTAGCATTAGTTAAGAGGGCACAAATAATATACATTTTCCCCACTGCACTTAATCCGCCGCTAAAGACAAGTCACGATTTCAGTGGAAGAGGTAAAATCTATGGACATGAACATTTCCAGATCCTACTATGTTATTAATAGTCAATCACCGAACTCAGATGCTGAAATTTATTGCACCTGGTCACTTGATGACCACATTTCAAGTGCAATGTAAAATTCACATTCTTGTCCCGTTTTCTTTCAACTTCTTATGCATATTTGTATTTTTGACTATAGGCTGAAATCTAGTCAAAAGGGAACATGTGTATTTGACTGTTTATAATGAGTTTTAGTGTTTCGATTTGCTAGTTGTATTTAACTTTTTTTACGAAAGGCAAAAAGACAAATTAAACTTGCTTGCTTAATTAGACCTGAAAGTAAGTTTCAACTTAAACATGTACATCATTGCAAGAAGGCAGACGTACATGTGCCATCTAGTCTCGTTGACCTCTTTCCTATACTTCAGAATTTAGTTTGCATTTTGCTTGTGAATTTTAATGCCCGGTTTCTACAACCCTGATGGAAAGTCCTGTAGTATAAACGCAGCACTGGTGTTACTACAGTACATAAAACTGTACATGGACAATTATCTCATTGTTACTTTGTTTTCATTACGGCAAAACAAAAATATGGTAAGACAGAACAAAAATTGTTTAAATTTTAAACACAGTGACACAATCATATCGATGTTATCCCCGTAGTTTAATCCAAAATCTTGTGGCTTTGGTGCTCAACCTTGTGGTAAATTTACTTAAGAAAAGTACTCCTGTAATGAGGGTGGTCCTAAGTTGGAAAAGCTGCTGGTCTATGTGGGATATAAACAGGTTCTAGCATTAGTTAAGAGGGCACAAATAATATACATTTTCCCCACTGCACTTAATCCTATCTTCGAGTTTTTCTTGGAGTCAAGGAAAGTGAAATAGTTGATAATGTTCCCTAAAAACCCATTTAACACTTGATCTAATAGTGCTCATGGGATGGATTGAACTGTTTCTGCAGTGCAGTTAGATGCAAGCCTCTGATTGGTGTTTGTAGCTGTGGCCTCAAGGGATATCCTAGGTCACCATAGAGGCATAAAGGGTTTCCTAGAGGTGAGCGAGAGTGAAGCTGGACCTGTGGTAACAGGCCAGAATCAGCTAGCATACCACTGTCATGTCGCCACCCTTCAACGGGACCGTACAAGTTAGGAATCAGTCCATTAGGGGAAACCACTGATTGGAACTTCATAGCATGTAGTTGTTTATGTCTTTTGTATAATGGCCTCTGTAAAGTTCCAGGTCTACAAACTGGCCTGACTGTCCCATCCACAAATCCCCAACAGTTTGTGTAGGGAGCTCCAGCCTTGTGGATGTCATCAGCGTAGGTTTGAAGATTTGCAGGGGAAACCCAAGCCTGATGAAAGCTTCTCAAGCGGTGACTGTGTTGCCTGTATATGATGTCCATCATAGCAGTCGTTATAATGCTAAACTGTGGTACAGGTCAAGCAAATCGAGGGCACATCACTGTAGTCAATAGGATATGCAAATTGCTTTAAAAGAACACACAAGGCCTCAATTCCATCGACAACTAGTCTGTTATAACAAACAACTTCATCAGGTATTTGAAGCATATCTTTCAGGACATAAATGTCGTTCTGTAAGAAGCGAAATTCAGCTTTACACTCATCATCACATAGTTTATCTAATCTAAAAGGATCGTACTGGCAGTAAGGAAAATCAGGGTTCTCAGAAGTATTCAAATCGTACAGAAGTATTCATATCGTACAGAAGAATAAATTCTTCATTGTTTAGCAAGTTTCCTTCAAAGCCGAAAAAGGAAACAGTGCCTCACATCACATAAGTTTGGCATATTGAAATAAAGCTCAGAGAGCTTTTGCACAATTTTCGTGCAGAAAACACATCGTAAATTCCCGCCAATCAAGTTATGTTTACTCGCACATCATGCATCATGACCCCATCATGGCAAACAGTTCTTTGAAGTGTGAAAATATTTATTCAAAATCCCATTGGTTTATCTGAGCAGGCATTTCTTTTCTTCCTTTCCCGTAGTAACATATTGCACAATAACTATCAATACCAGGTGCATTGACAGTAATTGAATGGCTTGGTGCAAGACAGGCGTAAGTGACTTTTTTGGGTAGATTTTTTTCCCTTCAAAAGTGCCGGAATTTTTGCATGTGCTTTTCAATTTAGTAGAAAAACATTCTCCTGTATCTTTTTTTGGCTGAAATGCTCTTGTTCTGCTTTGTAATGCTTTCATTGTGCACGCTTCAATATTTGACTTCGTTTTTCTCAGAAGCAAAGTGCAAATCAGCTGAAGAAAATACAAGGGAATGTTTTACTACTTAATTGAAAAGCACGTGCAAAAATTCAGGCACTTTTGAAGGAAAAAAAATTTACCCAAAAAAGTTGCTTACGCCTGTCTTGCACTGAGCAATTCAAATACTGATCAATCGTGCAAACGAACTTGAAATTTTTTTTGGATAGATGCCAACACATATCTGAGCATCTACTATGTAATGAAAATTTACCTGGATTTGTGTGGCAGACTGCTGAACTTCCGCCTCCAAATGCTCAGCACCATCAGGAATAGTATTTTTCTCTCTTTGTGCAACTGCTGCTGTTGATACCTATCCGTAGATGAAATTATATATTTATAAACATTAGGAGAATAGTTAAGTTATTGTGATAGAACATTCATTTGTAAGTTATTATATGGTAGTCTCGTACCTGATTTTTGCACTTGGACTTGACACATTTACAAGCGTCAGCACAATTGGGGTCAGTTGCTTTGCACAGACATGCTCCTCTTCCTCTCTTCCTTGTACAAATCCAGTTGACTCTTTCATTTCCTATTCCCTGAAAAAGAAAGAAACAACTTAGGTGCTGTGACAAAACAAAGTCAGTGCTGCTGCCATGTGGAATGGCGATTTGAAATATCTCACCTCTGTAGTTACGTTTACTACTTCTTCTTCGTTGTACTCTTTGTTCAAGTCCAATGCTGAGCCATAAAAACTTACGGGTTTGTTTGCGGAATCTACTGGAAAGCTATACATGAGCCCCGGATCCGGCAAATTATTGAATAGAAATTATCTGCCCAAGAAAGTGAAAGATGTGATCTTGCAATGGAGCGCTATGAAGCAACAAGAAACAGAGGAAAGCTGTGATATGCAAAGGGCCATTCAGAAATCATCTCGTCATTTGACAACAATATGCTGCAATGCCGAGTGGATGAGACTTTGCCTTTAAGGTATTGGTTAAATTTGATTAAAATGAAGTACCCTACTACAGGTCTATCCTATGATGCCATTAAGAAGTACCACAGACTGAAATTTCAAGGCAGGCACCCTTTTTGTCTCCATTATAGACCACTGTGATTTTCATCTAGTCGTGCAATTGGCCTAACTACTGTCCACAAATCCAAAACGATTTTCAAGGGGTGCACCCTTTGCGCACACAGCATCTGCATACATTTGTAGACATGCTGGACTGAGAAGACCGTGATTCCATTGCTTGATTCTCCATCCATGGGTGTCATAGATAAAGTCAGTTACCTTGTTGGCCACCATACTCAACACAGGGGCTGGTCTGCCAAATCTTGGTATCATATCTGAGTACCTGCAAGGGTATGAAAGCCTTGGAAGTAGCACACAGATAGCTCCATACCCTCACAATTGGAGCCCTGGTTACATACAAAAGCATCAGGTATTTGTAAACACTCTGTTTAATGCGGTAGGTCACATTTATTCGTACGGAACTCTGCTCTGCACTCCAAATCTGCCATTTCTTTTGTACTCTTCATACAGTAACTCTAAGTTCTTTGAAAAGCTGCAGACATAGAGGAGCACAATTCTTCATCAGAAATGAGAAAAGCCAAATAACATCCTGCTAAAAGCTCCCAGGTCGTCTTAAACAACGTCATAGCAGCAAAAAACGCCCGATTCCGGTGATTCTTTGACTGAATCTGTTTGTTGTAATGTGTTTTGGCGACCGCTTGCACAACACAAATCTGGTCGCATCTCGGATGCGACCACGTTCTTAAAGGCCACTGCATCCAGTATCTTAAGGTCCCTAATAATTCTATTGAAGAACATTGCGTAACAAAATGTAGTTGTAAAATCTGGTGTATGGATGTTTTCCTGATGTTTGCGTGCCACTGAGATTACACAATTGACAAAGCAGATGTATTTTTCCTGGAGTTTTATG